>BLSF01000058.1:0-284665 GCA_012862575.1 Parietichytrium sp. I65-24A
GTTTAGTCCTTCGCCCAACGAGCTCACACACCAGAACCTCGACTTGACGCCACAAATATACCGGTCTTGGTGCCTTCCCATCTTTCTCCGTTGTGTCAGCCTCCAGAACGCTTCGATCGCAAACAAGGACACCTGTGACCTCCACAGCCTCCACGTGTCCGCGTTGCGGTTAGGTTAGAATTTCAGGGGTATGTACTATAACTGAGTTAGCAAGAATGTTAAGCAAGCTTAGTCAGTAAACTTAGGTACTAAAACCCATGGGTTAGAAGTGTGTGCTGTGCGTGCTTAGAGAAGCGGAAGAGGAGACCCTAAGAAGGGTACTACAGTATGGAAGTGCAATAGCCGACTCTAGATACTAGTAGACGAAGTTGCAATGCAGGCAGATGCAGGCAGACTCCAATGAAAGAAAACGAATTCCAAATTCCACTTTTTCTACTTGCTCACAAAGTCTACTTACCTCACTCGCTCCAATCTACTGTCATTTTCACATAATCAAAAACGCTGGCCAATGGTGTCTGGTTGAACTTTCTACCAATTTCAAATGCAAAAACCTTCTACTAATTTTACATGATCAGAACTACTGGTATCTGCTGGTAGTCGCATCAATGACATGATTCACCAAGTCTGCTCAGGAATCCCACCAAGATTTCTCTCCGAGTTTCTTTCAAATTTTGGACCTACAGACGGGCTCTGGGCAGAGACCTGACCCATGTGATACCTGTGGTAACAGCATGTAACTGCAATCTTATCTCGATAAGGAGAGAAGGAAGGATACTAACGGGGGTAGAACCCCCGGGTCAGAAGTTCGTGCCTAGCACTGACTTTCTGTAAGAACTTCAAATTTTCTACGGCAGCCGAAAAATTATCGTGTGCGCTATTGAGTTGCAGCGCACGAGACTGCCACAGCGGGAACGAGCGTATGGGAGAACCCCAGTGCACTCGTCGCCTTACCGGGCTGAGCGCTTGTTTGTCTGTGGCGGCGTGCGAGGAGAGACGTGCGTGACGCTGATTGCGCGTAGGATTCGCTAGGAGATCCAACCTCTTTCGCATCTGATCACCCAAATCTACGTTCCTGGACAGCCACAAGGGAGTGGTGAGGCCAACTCGAGGCGGGCGAAGAAATCTACGAAAGGTGGCAACATCGATTATTCCTGGCTCTTATTTTTAAGCTTTCCGCGTCTTGAGTTCACAAGGTCGCTGACCTTCTTCTTTTCTGGGAAGTCATCTGGAAGACGGCCGTCGCTGTCAGCCCACTTCTCCACCATGACCTTGTACAAAGGTGCTGCTGTCAGTGCAGCCAAATTTTCCGATAAAATTGAGGTATGATTGTGGAATCCCTCCACCTCTCGCGCGACCACCGGGTTCTGCACTCTGAGAACCGCCACCATTCAAGGTCTTGCGGATCGCCCCGACCTTTAGCTTGAACGCTTCTTGTCTGCTCTCGGGTATAGCAAGTGACGAGCCCGCAAAGTGCATCTCTGCGGCGCTCAGCACGTCTGCGTTTTTGGCTGTGATGTTCCTCCTCAATGTTTCCGTAATGAACTCAACCCACTCCGTGTCCAGTTTTCGCCTAACTTGCGCGAGCCTCTTGTCAATATCCACTTCTTCCCCTTGAGGTGTGGACTTTCTCCATACCGAGTATCGCTGAATCTCCTGAGAGACGTCCTTCTCTGTGGGCAAGTCCAGTCTTTTTGGGTAGCGTTCAATCAACCGCTCCAATATCCACGATGCATGCTGTTTATCCCCTTGTTCCTCTTTAAGCATATGCATTATCTCCCTTCGATACCTCTCCGCTTTGGAAAGCCCCACCATCTCCCCTCGCTCTTGGCGCCGAGCCCAGCCTGGGAACCTTCTCTTGGATGCAGGAATCACGAAATGACGGGCCTCGTCGTACTCTGTCTGATACTCTGTACCAACTCGAACATCAATCTCGTCGGAGTGCGCGAGAATTTGTTTTGCTTCTCTGACCGCGTACGTCACCAAGTCTCTTCGTTGGCCGCAAGGCGTCTCCTCCTCGAACTCATCTTCGCTTTCCGATTCTTTATGATAATCGGAATCGGAATCGCTGGAGACTTCCTCATTGTCACTGTCATCGAATCGAGTGAGGTCGAGAATACCCTGGCCTGGTTTCACGTGGAATTGGCGCTGTTAACCGATTTCGCTTCCCAGGCTGTCCTCCAGAGGACTTCACACTGCCGTCCGTGCAGTTACTACAGTGTCTCTGCACTCGTCTGGGCACTGAAGGCACCAGCCGCTCTTCCCATTGCACGCGCAGCCCGCCATTTGGCNCAACTCGCGAAGATGAACTGTGCACGCAACGAGTAAGCCTGCCGGAGGCAGGCGCAACTCTCAAGCTCGAAGAAGACTTCCGAAGGCGAGCGCACTTTGACTTGTCAGAAAGAAAAAAAAGAAAAATTGATGTATATTCGGTTGGGTCTTCTGGAGTCTGGTTTTTGGTCTCATACTCATTTTCGCAGGTTGTCAGTGGACCTCAAGGAACACATTGCAATTCGCAGTGCCTCCAAATTGATGTTCTTTCGCGTTGTCCCAAGACACCTTGCTTTTATCCCATGCATCACCGCCCCAAGAAGCGAAGGACACGGACGCTAGTTTAAAGGTATTGGAGCTGAGCGGATCATCATTTTTAAACGAGACAATTTTCTGGGCTCGATCCTGGCCAAATCAAGAGCTTTCTGTTGCCTCTCACTCTCGGGGATCTTACTCGGGTGTTTTATGTACACATAAACTTGAATTGGCTTTGGCCACTGAATTATCTTCATTTTGAACTCAAGTGTTTTTAGGTACTGAGTACACACTTCTAACCCGCGGGGGGTTTCTCACCCCCCTTAGTTTTGTTGTGGCCAACGTTGGACACAGCAAGAAAGTACCAATTCTTCCCTCACAACCCTCTACTTGGACCCAAGAAATCATTCTCCAGCAGTGTATAGGCCACAGTGAGCAAAAGTGTGCCACTATTCAGCATTTAGGAGGTTGAACTCTAATTGTACCTCAGCTCTTGCAAATCCCTGCAGACACTGTTCATCGAGCAGAGTGAGCAGAGGAAGAAACCCGAAGGTTTAGGCGTTGTGTATGGTGCTTTCGTGCAAGTAGTGGGCTGGACCGCAGCGGCTCCTCCGCGGAAATAGACTTATGAACGTCCCGTTTAGGTGCTCGTGCGGGTCGGTGCGCGGGTGCGTGACCGGGAAGGACAAAGTCACGCCCGTTGAGTGCTACTGCGATGGGTGCACAGCTTGCGCGCGGTGGATTCACGCTCAGAGCTCTGACTTGGCTCCTGAGCCAGTAAATGCAGCGGGTGGCATCGAGATGCTCATGCTGTTCAAGAACCAAGTTACAGTGCTGCAAGGCGCAGAAAAAGTGTGCAAGGCTCGCTTTCTTAAGCCTGGCTCGGACACTGTACGGTTCTATTCGAGCTGCTGCGGGACTCTGCTGTTTGAAGGGCAGGACGTAAAATCCAAAATTCCCACAATGCTTGTGTCGAGGATTGCCGTGGAATTGGGAGGGGAGTCAAAAAAACTCCAAAAAACTCACGAGAAGCCATTTCAAGTATTTGGGCCACGCAGGGCGGTCGTCACTGATCAAGGGAAAATGAAGCGTGGTGGAGTGCACTATGGGTTCTTGAGAATGGTCTTTGCCAGAATCGCTCGTGGATTGCTTGCAGGCAAACATACGCCATGGTTTGGTCATCCTTACATCGGAACCAAGTCGGGCATCGCTACTCCAGAGATGGCATCGTACCCGGAATGAATTTGTAAACACACGTGCCATACAAGTCTTTTGTCTTCTATGAATTATACACAACACTTTTTATGCCAGCGTTAGCTTGTTGTGGCTGTTTTCGTTATGTACTTCAAAAGCAGCTTGACGAAAATCAAAAATAATAGAAGAAAGAAAGAAAAGAGAGTGACGAGGGAATATGGTAAACAAGTTTTTCTATTGGAAACTTCCAGCAGGAGATTTGGGCTGTTGGCTCCAAGAGCTCTTGCCTCGTCTGCACCAGGAGCTGCACCGTAGATTTCCAGTTTTTTTTTTGGGTAGTAACAGCGTCCAGGGAGAAACGATGACGAGCTTGCGTACAGCAAAAATACCGAGAGCAGGAAAAAGAATGTGCACCTCTTCAACAGTTCCAATCCGTCGCACCTTGAGCACAGCCCCTTGCTTGATGAACTGAGGCCCTGTTGCCATGAGATTGACAGGATTTAAGGCGTGCGGTCCACAATGCTGACTGAATTTCGAGCAGTTTAGCAGCACTCTCGTGGCTACCTAGGGTCTCATTCACATGGCCGGGAACAATCTGAATGTCTATTAGGGCTCGTTCGGTCACAAGTCAGTGCGAAGAACTCGCTCTCGCTCACGTCTGGAGATCGAAACCGGCCTCGTGCTCCACCTCCATTTTCCCATCCACATTTCAAAAATCCTCTGCCTGGCTACTCAGCAATTTTGCGACATGTATCAGCAACTGGCGTGTTCGGTGGCCCTCCTCTCCACTTGCATTCCTGAGCGCTGATCGGAACCTCCGGTTTTATCATCGAGATCTCCCACCCGAGCTCTTTTTTGTGCTCACTGTTAGTTTCTCCCAGTGCGTTGATTGGGCTGGACGTTGTTGCTTGTTAGCAGCTACCTAGAGGCTACTACAGTCGGTAGACGAATTGACAGTGAAAATGAACCTTCAGAATTCAGATCGCGTCAGTCTGAAAATGTGATGCGAGTGAACACAAAAGAAAAACAAGAAAAATGTTGAATAGCAAGTGGGAATTTGATTGGCTCGTCAAGTCAGAAAGAGACTCGTATCCGTTCGCAGCAAAGGGCGGCAGTGTGGCATTCAGTGCACTAGCAGTGCATTTTGGGACTCACAAACTCCGCTGGCACTTTCATGTTCGGACCAAAGACACTACGACTTTAGGCTGGTCGAGTACAATCCGTCAAGTCTGCAAATCCAACGTTTGTAGCTCGACACAAAAGTATGCCAAGCTTGTCGCCAGCGCCCGAGGTTGCAGTCAGGCTGGCAATGCAAAATGCGCGTGTTTCCGACAGCTTTGGCGCCTCGCAAAGCAGATCGCAGTGCGAACGAAGATGATCATTCTAGACAAAGCGCTTCGGAACAAGCGCCACTCCTTCTGCAGGGCCATTCTAGTTGCGTGGTATGCCTGGCAAAAGATGAAGACGTGTTTGTCTCGGGCAGCGAGGATCACACGCTGCGCGTGTGGTCGCGGAAGGACGGGCGGTGCTTGGCCATTCTTCACGGGCATGTTGGAGCAGTCTATTCCGTGGCCTTGGACCCCTTGGTGGTGTTTTCAGGTTCTGTGGACGGAGTCGCCAAAGTTTGGAAGCGAGCGAATTGGGAGTGCGCTGCAAACTTGCAAGGGACAGAGGGTGCAGCTCAAGAGGTTGCTCTCAATTCAACCCTGTTTGCTTCAGCTTCGGCGAAATCCATTCGTTTGTGGGCCAGAAGCTCCATTGAGCTTGTGAGGGAAATCGAATGCGAGGGTGTCTCCTCCATTTGCATGGACAACGAAATTGTGGCAGCAGGAACCGCCGGAGGCGCCATATTGGCTTGGTCATCTGTGTCTGGCCACTTGCTTTGCGAATTGCAAGGGCACTCTTCTTATGTCTCAGCCATGTGCTTGAAAGGGGACTTGCTCGTGTCTGCAAGTCATGATCAGTCTATCCGGGTATGGTCCTTGGAAAGGGAAGTCTGCGAAAAGGTGCTAGAGGGCCATGAAGAACTGATAACTACTGTTTATATTGATGGTGAGCGGATTGCATCAGCAGGGCACGACTTCTCTGTGCGCATATGGGAGATTGAAAGTGGAGATTGTACAGACATATTGACTGGATGCACGGAACTGGAAATCTCTGCCGTTCTCCTGGATGGCGAGACGGTGGTGGTTGCAGGCGGCGATCAAGTCGGTGTGTGGGCGCGTGGACGACAAGCGCCTATTGAAACACTGCGTGGGGGAACGCACTTTGTATACTGCATGGCCATTGATCAAGATGACATCGTCATCGCGGGTTGGGATACAATGACTGAGGTATGGTCGCATGACAGGGAAACTCTGCGTTTCAGCCTCGACAGACATGACGACTGCATCAATGCGATAGATATGAATGCCACGATTATTGTAGTAGCCAGTTGTGATGGAACGATGAGCATATGGTCCCGCCAAGACGGAAGTCATCTCCACACCTTGCAAAACGAGGACGAAGGCGGGGAGAATCAACCATTAAATGCCGTCGCACTAGTTGGCGACGATGTGCTTCTTTCTGGAAGCGTGGACGGTCTGATGCGAATCTGGCGATGGGCTGACCAGGAATGCCAACAAGCTTTTGAAGCGCACGACGGGGGAGTGAACGCTATTGTAGTGCGAGTCGATCTTATTGTGTCGGGGGGCGAAGATGGCGAGATCAAATGCTGGTCAAATGACCAGAAAGGTGGCTCGCGCTGCATCAACGTCTTGACTGGTCATTCAAGAAGCGTCACCACTCTCGCGTTGGACGAAAAGCATCTCGTGTCCGGCAGCGAGGACTTTTCCGTGCGAATATGGTCAACAACTTCCTTTAGGTGCGTTCAGGTGCTGGAGGGCCACACCGCCAAAGTGAACTCTGTTTCGCTGAAAGATTCAGTGCTCGTCTCCGCATCAGACGACAAAACCTTGCGGGTCTGGCCAATTGACCACGGTGGGCAAAGCCTGCTGACAATTCCGATTCAAAAGAAGCCAGATGTTGTCTGCATATTCGATCAGAAGCTGTATTGGACTGAAGCCGGGGCGGTCAAGGTAGTTGCGTCATACCCACACCCATGCTCGAGGAGTCACCCAGCGTGGTACTTGCAGCAGGTTGGAAGATGTATAAAGTCTGAAGGCATGCCATCAAAAGGCTTACACATTGATGTTCTCAATCAGAAGAGCTTGGAGCCATATCAGGAGTCGGAGCTTGGCAGCAATACAGAAGCATTGTTGGAGTTTCTGGCTGGCGCACGGGAAGTGTTACCCTTCTTGAAATTGTGGCCAAAATTCCTTCGGCCATCACATTTGCTTGACTACGCACTCCGAACAAACTCGAGAGCTGCTGTGGAGGGAGCAGTAAACCATCTCATCGAAGCGATGGATAGGGAAGCCACACATTGCCGTCTCGAAAAGACCTCGGTTGCATATGACGGGGACTTCGCCAGAGTTCTCGTCAGCCTTATTCGTAATTTCCCCGGGGTGGCTTTGGAGCTTTTCGAGAATGTCAACTTACTTGAGCTCCCAAAGCGTGCCCAGTTTGGGCTGGAGTACCCATTCGGTGGCCAGCAGTATGTTGTCTGCGGGACCAAGTATACTTGCCAGACACCGCGAGAGTGGGTTGAGTTGAGGCGGTTGCGCGACCATTTGGAAACGAATGGGGGCGAAAGCAATCAATACCTCTCGACACTTTGGAGTATATTTCTCAACAGCAACCGCAGAGATTTCAAACTTGAGCGAAGTCAGAGCCTTGTACATACGTTTCCGAAGCTTGGCAGTCACATGGCGGAGATGACAACCGCTGGCGACGATGGCAAGAGAAAGACAAAGCAGTTTTCGTTGCTAAAGGTTCTGGTTGAGACTGGGGACGCAAATTTTTTTGGAAATATACTCGTGCGCACTTTGGTTGAGTATAAATGGGAGTCCTTCGGAAGGTACAAGTTCAGGAACGAAACTCTTGTGTATGTCTGCGAGTTGGCCTTGCTGGTAGCGATCATGTTTTGTATGCCGAACGATTTGCAAGATGGAATTGGCGCTGGCCACGGTTTTGCAATTCTCTTTGCGCTCGAATTGTTGGCTTCCTGGATCTTTGCAATTGCGAGCTGGGCAAAGAGAGTCAAAGGGGGCGCAAATAGCTCAGGGTCTCATGGTGCTCTCCCGGGGTCCACGACCAATGTGTGGGGGGTCCTGAGACTCTGCCATGAGCCTCTGGGCATCATTTCCATCTCAACGCTCCTTGTCGATCTGGAAATCTGTAAAAATGTCCTAGCGCTCGCACTATATTGCAAGTGGTTCGGGCTATTGTACTATCTTCAACCGTATAGATCCACCGGTCCGCTTGTGCGCATGTTCGAGGCGATTACGATCGAAATGGGGCCCTTTCTGCTCTTGCTTGGGGTTTGCACGTTGGCTACAACATGCTCATTTCATCTACTCGTGCGAAACAACAACCCGGACGACGATGGCGAGGGTACCAATTATGATTCTTTTGGCGGGGCTGTGTTTTCTATTTTCAACATGTTGTTTCTCGGCGATAATGATCTTGACGTGCTGGATGATGCCAGGTTTGTGCTCATCACACAGATCCACGCCAAAGTCATCTTCACTCTCTCGATTATTCTGGTTCCCATCGTATTGCTCAACATGATGATTGCGTTAATGGGCGACATTTATGAGCGAATCCAGGATTCCTCTGTGAAAGAATTCGAACTGCTGAGGGCAAAGTTCATTTTACTACAGGAGAGCAGAATGTCCGAGTCTGAGCTGGAAAATCCAGCTTACTTCCCGCATTGGATCTGTGCTCTTGTCCCCGAAGGCGGAAACACTGCCAAGCTGGAGGATGAGCGGATGTGGCAAGGAATGCTTCACAAGATCATCCTCAACGAAAATCAATTGAAGGAAGACCTCAAAACCGAACTAGATTTTGTTCGAGAGCAAGTCCAAAGCGTCAGGGCAGACCTGGACTCTTTCAAGAAGGACTTTCAGCAAATGAATCAGACTTTAGCCGCTGTCCTCTCGTTTGTTCAACCAGCCTCGTCATAAATCGATGCTGCGCCACTGTCCGTGTGGAACGGATCAATTTGTCCCTTCAACAGCTTATCAACTCTTCTAGCTAGCACCTACTTACCTGACCAACCAGCGTTGGTCAGCTAAGGCTCGAAGAGCGTTATTCAGAGTCAGATTTCCTGTCAGGGTTCACTCGCAAAATATGAACGTTGGTGACCTCTTACCTTGCGGTAGAGAGCCCTAGAGACCGCTGAAATTCTTTACTGCTCAACACTTGCTCAACGCTTTTTATGTACATGATCGAGGGGAGAATTGCGAGACAACAGGCGCAACACAGAGCGCGCGAAAGACCGCTGGAGCAGAGAAGATTGCACGCACAGAGCTGGCGCAAAAGAAGGAATTCCATCTCGTGCTTCAAGATTTGGCCCCACGAACAGCACTCGTTTGCTGGAACGCCAACGTAAGGTGAGGACGAAGAGGAGAAATGGACGGGGCACCAGAACATGGGGTTCGAGATCGCAAGAGCCAGGTGCTGAGCAAATGGACGGGGCTGGTTCAGGAGTCCCGTGAAGAGCAGGTTGCGGCTGCGGACCCAACGCAGATGAACGGCCTAAATCGGCCAACCGCTGTGAAGGTGAACAAAACGTTGAGGCGCTGGCAAAAGAGGGCCATGTACGGCAACCCTCAACGAGCTGAGAATCTCCCCATCGACAACGTCTTCAAAGTTTGGTACACTGACCAGCGGGACCGGCATCGCGTGGATCTTCCAGAGCCGTTCCTCGCGTTGATTTCAGAAGAGGCAGTGTCCGTCCTGTTGGATATGAAGGATCGGTATGAGAAGGTCCTTGGGCCGGAGGACAGTTTGGTGAAAAAGGCGCAGAATAGAATCGAGGAAGTCTCCAACTCCGTGGATTGCGATCTGAACAAGGAGTTGCAAGAGTTGCAAGTTAAAAGAGTCCGCTCATCGATTAGAAGACCCAGCCTCAAGCCTTTGCGGAAAACGTCATTCACAGCAAAGCCATGAACCTAGGTCTTGATTGGAAGCCACTTTCTTTCTGTGAGCCACAAGTGCTGTATTGTACCAATCCGACATCATGGTTCGCATTCTCGCGTCGTCCTGAGAAAGTGATGGGTGAGGTGAATATTATTATTTTTTTCTACTGCTAGTACCTTTTTTTTAACCTTTTTGATCAAAACTACATTACCTCAAAGCCGACAGCATTCACCACGATTGAATCAATTCAGATCTCGACCAAAGAAAATGCTAGATGGCAGCCGTGAGGAGGTTCTCCTAAGATTGGTTGCCTCTTTGTGTGTAGCCAGAGGACTGGTCAAACGATGCCAAAAAACACGCACTTATGTATACGTCTCCCTTGAAGAACCAACCCCATTCTTTTCAAAGGACAGAATCGATATCAGATTGCATCGAAGAGCCGGCCAACGACTTTCTGGCACACCACGAGCCACGCGACACATGAAAGTGCTCCGGCACTATAATTCGGAAACGCCAGGAGTCGACCCAGAGGCCAAACCCACGAAGGCGACACTTCCAGCAGCGGATATGCTTCCAACAAGGGCTCAAACACAAAGTATACGATTGCTGCGCTTAATGGCGTCCGTAGTTGGAGCGCTTTCTTTGCATACTGTCGCCAAGGCGCCGAGGAAGAATGCTTTCGAGTTTCCTCGAGCTTCAAAAGCTCCTTTTCTAATTCACCTGCCGCGCGCTTCATTTTCGCCCACTTTAAAAATGTCGCGGGCAGGTTGTACACCTCCGCTTCTCTCTCCATTTCGATATATTTCTTCCGAAGTTCAGCTTCTTCCGCGGTAGGTTTTAACTCCACCATTCTTCAACGACACACGAATCACCACTCAGCCAATCGCACCACACCCTTCGAGGAAGAAAAGTAGAAAAAACAAAACCCTGCATCGCCACAACTCACCTTCGGAGCACAAACGCGCAAACCTCGGCGGCCAGCGCGACCAGCAAGATGACAAGCACACCTTGCGCTTGTATCACATGCTTGTACTGCTCTGTTACGGGCTCCATACTTTCTCTCGTCCGAGCGTCTTTGCCGGGACAGATTCGGCTCGGCACCTCCAAGTCTCTCCCGCTACGTGGCGTTTGGGCGGCGTTGGTCTCCTCACACGCAATTGCATGCAATTGCCTGCCTGGCACTCTATCTCCGTCCTGCCTCCCTCCGCCGCTTCTCCGGCGGCCATGTCGGCTATAGATACCGGTAACTCAGCCTTACACCACTTGCACCGCTTCTACATAAAGTACGAATTGCTTTCAAGAGCGGGAGAACGTCAGCTGGGCAGAATCAGGCGCTGTGGGAATGTGGGAGGTGTTTGAGATGCGAATTTGAAGGCAAGGGTGCCACTTTCATTCTTGAGGTAGTTTTTATTCATTTTTACAGTGTTTTCTAGATCATTTTTGGATACGCACCACAAGGGCGGGCGGTTCATTGAGCCGTGACGATGAGACTTTTATCTGCATCGACCCGGCCGGCGAAGAGGTCTCAATGGGGGATAAGCACGTGGAGACCTGTATAGAATCATGCGAATTTGGCTCGAGTAAAAACACGCGTGGCTAGTCAGAGTCCGAGTCGTCTTCCATTTCGTCGAGCAAACGCGAAATTGCAGCCTGCTTTTGATGGCTGCGATTGGACGGAAGTCCCTGTGCGGGAGGCTGTGTGGCGCCCAAAGTAGATTGCGAATACTCCAATTGCATGGACTCGGTCTCGGAAGAACCATCGTACTTGTCTGCACGAGCGTTCACATCAAAGAAGCTCTTTCCACTCATCGCGAGCATATCTTGACTCTCCCCTTGATTGCTGAATCCGGAGGAGCTAACGCTCGTTGCGGTTCTGGAGCTACCAGAATCATCCGAAAGGTTCAGTGTGTTCAATTGCGCCCTCCGAATTAGGCCAGCTTTGCTGAATCGACTCATTGTCCGTTGATGCCGTTTGATGACATCATCCTGCTTTAAAGGAGCCTTCTTGTGAAAAGAGTTGAGTTTTACAATATTTCCATTGGTAGAAACCCTTGACGCTGTAGAGTACGTGGAGTTATCCAAGTCAACACTGGTCTCTGTGCCCGAATTCGAGAGGCTCTCGACGCTCTGATCTGAGCGGCGCTGTTGGCGGTCGCTCCGACGAACGCTCGTGTCCACGGAGGACCCATCGAAATCATCACCGAAATTTACCGGCACGGACTCCACTCGTTTGGACGCCACAGATTCTCGAGTTTCCTGGGTGCTATGCAAGCCAGATTCGCTTGCAGAGCTGTCGGCCTGGTCAGGTACCACAAGTCTGGCAATGCTCGCGCTCCGTGACGATGGAACCTCAGACACGGAGCTGCGGGTCGTGCCGATCGAGCGCGAGAGCTCTCTGCTTATATCTAGCATTTCCTGCTCGATCTCCTTGTCGCTGTGACTCCATCTTGTGGACTTGCCATCGTTTGATATAGGTGAGAATGCGTCTGACTGCTTTTCTTGCCCCTGCTCCTCGCTTTGCCTGTTCTTATAGGATTTAATAAGGTCTGCAATATTCGCTTCGGAAAGCCCTTTCACATTCAGGTTCACAAACGGAGGAGAGTTGAAGAAGTCAGAAGACTCTACTGTGGCCTCGTCATCTACTGCAGGTCCGCCCTCTTGTTTCTGCATGTTGACTCTCTCTATAGCTTTGCCAAGCTTTTGTGCAATAAGTTCACGCACTTTTCCGACCTTCATTTTTCTGGAAACGGCGACGGAGATGGTTCCAGTGGAAGTGCGAGTTTCGAGCGCCCATACAAAAGGAATCCTCGCCAGCGTGATGCCATTGTCGCCAGGAGCGAGTTCGAGTTTCTTCTCCTTCTGAAAATGCACGACTAGTGATTGTGGCACCGTCTGCCACTTGTACGATGGAACAAAGAGGTCCTCTTCCTCGTCGTCCTCAAGTACTTCCCCTTGGCCCCGTTCCTTTTCGTCGGAAATTGCGACAAGGTCCTTGAGACGTTGCATTTCTGCGCGAAGCTCTTCTTCCCGCTGCTGCGCATGAAGTGTAGCCACGTATTGTTTCCACACGGCAAGAAAACGCGATTGTAGACGGCGTCTGACGAGTCTCAAAACTCTTCGCAATTGCATGCTTCTACGATCAGCTAGATCTTTTGATACTTGGGATTCTGAGAGCTTGAGCATAAGAGTGTTCTCGCTCTCTTTGGGTTGCTCCGATCCAACAAACTGATTCTGCTGCTGATTGATAACTTCCTCAACTGGCTCGGACTTGACTTCTTCATTATTCTCCCAATCTTGACTAGAGCGTATCTCCTGCCGCGAATTTGCAATGCCATGCTGTTTGCCAGTAGCGTGGTACGCACCTACTGCCAAGGTCCGTTCGATGACAACCAGCTCTGTTCGTAGACGATTGTTCTCCTCCACAACTTTGGCGAGCTCGTGCTTCAAATCGTCTAGAGTGCCGGACGTTCCGAGAATCTCATTTACGATTTGCGCAACACCAGGGTCAGGAGACGAGTCTGCATCATCGTCTTCGATCTTCTGGCCAGCCAGTGAGACTCGTCCTGCGCTTTGGGCGATTGACTGCGAGATATTTTCTTCTCTTTTGGACAATACTTTCTCGCGGGATCGGAGCTCGCGTTGCTGCTCTTCGAGGTCCTCTAAGATTCTCTTGCGCATGTTTTCTGCCTCTTCTCGTAGCATGTTTTTCATCTCCTCTGTTTGCTCGCTTAGCGCCCGCTCTTGTTGTTGCAACATTGTTTTGCGTTTTTCAAGCTCCTCTTCTAGCAACCGCGAGGAGTCTGTGTGCCTGGCTCCCCTCGTTGGTTCTGCCTCTTCTTCTGAGTCCGCGCCCTGTACTGCTGCAATAACGCTTGCATGCTGCATTCCACTGCGCTGTGTCAACAGAAATTCATACGTCTTGAGCGTCCTCTTCTTTTGCCTCAGCTCTCTCTTGAGTGAATCAATCTCCTGGTCTTGCGAAGACAGCTTCGAGTCTGCCAGAGAGCTTTCTCGCTGTAGAGAACTGAGCTGGGACTCCATTGTGGCCGTATATTCGTAGAGAGTGTGCTGCACATTGAGGAGATATTCGATGGTTAGCTGCGTGAGTTTGAAAAGCTTCACGAAATTCTCATCTGTATACGTCCTCAAGTCCCTGCAATCCAGCTCCCCAAAGGCGAGATTTTCAAGATGCATCTGGATCGTATCAATGTCCACTTGCTCCACGAGGCTCTCAACGTCGACGCGGGCAATCGCCCTCAAGTCTACCTTGCCGTGCCGCTGTTGAAAAAAGAAGCCCTTTTGCGGGAGCATATTCGCAACCGCCGCGTTGTTTTCTAAATTGTTTTTGAACCCGAGACCAACCTCTTCTTCGAGCACTACTGGTAGCTGTCGCCCCGACCTTTCGCGAAACACGTCTACAAGAACGCTGCTTGCTCGTGAAGAGCCACTCTTCCCGTGACACCCGGCGACCCGTCTTGCGCATCTTTCATCGCCATTTGGTCGTCTCTTCTTGTCCTTTTCAAAGCTGCGAGCGCGGCGCTTGGCTGCATCCACTGATCGAACTCCCGAAGAGACCCCCATTTTATTCAACAGATCCTAACTCTTCACTCGCTTTCGTCCATCGATTTGCCAGCAACTTTCACAAAAACAAAAACGATTCCTATATCGAGAGTCTCGTTCTCCCCAAAATGGCACAATCTAACGGCTTGGCTACTTTCCAAGTCGTCCCGTCGGAGGTTGCAGTCCCCCAATGTGCTTTCGTTCCAGATTTACGTCGATCCTCGTCACTGAAGTGGCGTTCTCTCCACCCCAGCACGCCAACTTGATCTTCTTCTTCTTCTTCTACTTCTATTTCCTGTCCCTCAAACACTCTCCGCTCTTGTTTTCACGCTCCAATGCAATCTCGCACTCTTTCCGTTGACGCTGGTGTTACGCACTCGCGGACACATCCGCTTACCGGTGCTCTCTGTGAGTATACCTGTACGTCTTACGTTGTGCTTGTGTTCTTCACACTTTTCACTTGCCAGCATTTTTCCACCGTTTAAAATGTGCACAGTGTCCGTTTGCTAGTGCTGTCGCTACACTCCGCGCCATATGTCCGACTAAGACCAGTGAGCTATTGCAACCCTTAGGCAAAATCTAGTAGGATAGGATAGAGGAGACCACCAGATACGACTAGCAGTCCCGAAAGTTACTGCTACTGTGTGATAGTGGTGATGGATATAGACGATGGCGTAGTGCTCGAGAGGGGAAGTAAGGGTGGTGGAGTTTACGGTAGGAGTACCGGATCAGCCGTTAGTGAGGAACCGGGCCCGTTGGGGGAGAACCGGAGAACCGGAGAACCGAGGAACCGGAGAACCCGAGAGTTTTGAAAGTGCTGGCTCAACGGGAAGGCGCGATTCAAAATAGTATTGTCATGCGCAAGCACGCGGAAGAGCCCTCCTTCCTCGCGCAATTCGAGGCGGAAAGCGACACTCATTTTGAATATCTTTCCATCTCCATTCTGGTGGTCGATCGAGTTGGGGAACCTGAACGGTGCTCCGGCTCGAGTTGGGAAGAAGGGCCTGCGTGGGTTGCCATACTCGTCCAGAGCAGAAGTGTGTCACGGCGATCACCGCTTTCCAATCCGCTTTGTGATTTGGTGACCTTCAATCGGCGCTTGAAACGTGGAGCAATGTGGCGAACCGAGACGAACGGAGATGTTTGCAATAATGTGAGCGGAAATGTAAAGCAAGTTGATGGTCCAAGTATGGAGGAATCGCTTGCACGGTTTCGAGAGCGTTGGAACGCACTTGGGGTGTCCTGGGAGACGGGGTCGATCGCCGGAGGACGCGATAACAATGCAGAGCCAAAGGCAGTAAAAGCGTTGTTGGAACAGATTGAGGGTCTGCAGGATCGTCTAGCAGCCAGCGAGAGTACTCAGCGTATTCTAGCTGAAAAGATTAAATCCTTGTCGTCGGGGCAGCGCGAGCTGGAGAAAGAAGCAGCCGAGTCAAAGGATGCTGTGAGAGCTAGTTGTGAGGCAAGAGATGCCAAGATAGCCATTCTCGAGCGTCAAGCGACAGATCTCGCGAAGCAACTCTCTGAGAGGATCCACGGCGTAATGGAACAGGTAAAGCGTTTAGATGCGGAGATCGCCAACCTCGATGACCGGCTGCCTAAAGCCAAGGAAGATGAGATGGACCATGACGCAGATGACGATAGCCTGATGCAGTTCTCCCAAAGCCTATTTGGCGAGATGGAGTACGTCCAGGAAGATCATACGCCCTTGGACTGCTCGCAGTCTACACTGGGGTCAGTCGATATCAGGAGCATTCTGATGTGAGGAAGAGCGGAGAACTTGGTCTGCCAAATACAGGGTTTTATGCTGTGCAGGTCCGGCCGAATGAAAAGCGCAGAGAATTTTTAAGAAATCGAAAATAGGTTGTAATTGCTGACTCAAGATACACGCTGCTAGTTTAGTTCAAGCTGCTCTCCTCTACTTTGGCATCGTTGGCTCATCCTCTGAAGGATCTTGCACCACTATTAAAGTGTACTTGTTCTCTGTTGGCTCGGGCGCGATCATGATCTCTTCGTTGTTTGTTCTAATTCTCAAGAACTTGAGGCTGTTTTCCGGGTCCAACTCTCGCACCATGCTCTGTGTCTTTTTCGTCAGTTCCGAAATGAGGCTGGCGTACTTGCGCTCCTCCTCTGCGTCGTTCATGCTACTCCTGATGGTCTGGCCTTTATTGTTAATTACAAACACCCTCTTCACACCTTTGTGAGACTGGATCCTCTTGATGCATTGTTCTGCCTCTGACTACCCCACGCAGCGCGCCGCCGGCGTTGTGGCCCAAACGTTCAACGCAAGACATTCTTTCGTCAGTCCAAAACAACATCCGTGTTATCCGCAACTCCACAACCAATCTAGGCAACGTCTCAACTCACCATCTTGCCAACAAAGCTTGCAGACCTTGTGCTGTCCCGGTCTCTTGTTAAGCTCGCGACTCAAAATCTATGCAGACTTTTCGTTCACTACACACTATGTTTCGTTTCACTTTGCTCGCGTGTTGACTGTCTCACGCTCCCGTTTCTGCGCTGTGAAAGCAGTTCACTTGTGAAGAAAGGCTTCCACACTCATATGCTTAATCGCTAGACATCACAGTAGGAGTCGTAGGAAACGTTGACGTAGACTGGCAGCGAACGACACGAACAAAGGAACAAATGGTAGACTCGTTGTTCCTTATTGCTAAGTCGGCTAGTTTTTAGAATAGCATCCGTCACAAGTGCTACTGTGTCTATTCGCTTGCAAATACGAATTACGATTTTTCCGTTCACGTTCAAGTCAACTTGTGAACTTGAACTTGAAATTTTTGACAGTGGACTTGAGTAAAAAACAAAACGAAGCACGCCTTTCGTCAAATGTCGAGAGCCCAGTAGCATCTCCGACAACGAAGAAAATAGATAAAGTCGGTACATTCAAATTGCCGCTCTGTTGAAGTACAGCCACGAAAAAAATGAGCATCGGCGATGCGGCACAATGAATTCGTTAGTTAACGAATGAAAGCGATTTCGTGTCCATCTGCTAGCTAGTGATATGATAGGTATGCCTGATTGGAGACAATCGTGTTGCTGACTGAGAAAAATTAAGTATGTTGCCGGAATTTGGTTTACTATTCGGTGGCTCGGCATCTACACGGGGCCGTGATACCTTGCAGAACAAGAGGTGCATGCTTTGGCGTGCGAGATGTTCGTCGAAGAGCCATAGTGGATCGACCTCAAAGTTCTATTTTTCTGGACTCAGAAGCTTCTCCGATATGTCCGTTTCCAAGATCTCCTTGAGTTCACGATCATGTGCAACTCCATTGATTATAAAATTCACACGCGTGGCAACGACACGTGGGTTAAGTATACTTGACGCGTTTTAGGAGTTGGCGCGGTTCGGCTGACGATGAGTTCTACAGGAGTAGCGAAACGATTTGTGGTGTCTCCGAGTGGTTTAATCTTCATCTGACAATAACGATAAAAAGTGTTGTGGCTGTGGCTCATTCGGATCTTTCTTGAAGAAATTTCCTTCATCAGGCCATCCAGTCCCCTTTCCTCGCACTCGCTGGACTCCTGAACGGGAAGGCGCTGGTCAGCGTTCGAGCTCAGGTTGTTGTCGGTGAACTGCGTATTATGCATTAACGAGTGAGAAGATACTGTGAAAGCAGGAAGGACAGCTTGCAGGAGAACTTGAGATGGGCGCTCTCGGCGTGCCAAAAGCAGTTGTCGACGTAGGCGGCGTCATGGTCGTGACGAAGGATCTGTTTGGCACAGCATCCTTTCGAAGCAACAACTCCTCGAGGACTCTGCAAGGCAAACTTGCAAATGCTATTGATGATCTCGGATACGAGAGCGCAAGCGCGCAAGGCCTGCGAGGTCCCATCACATCTGTCGAGCGTCTTTGCAAGACTGCCGACAGAGTGTACCTAATCATGGAGGGCAAAACTAGTGTTGGGTTCCTTCGGGTCGGTCACCGCAAGCTCTTCTTGCATGATGAAGGCGGGAACCTCGTTGAGCACAGCCCGCTTTGCGTGCTCGACTTTTTTGTACAGACGTCTTGTCAGCGCGCGGGATATGGAAAGCGCCTTTTCGCTGCCATGCTCCGCAATGAACAGATCCCTGACCCGAATTTGGTGGCTTTTGACAGGCCATCAAACCTCTCCATCAGGTTTCTGGCCAAGCATTACAACCTCCGAGAGCCCATATTTCAGAGCAATCGGTTTGTCGTTTTTCCAGGCTTTTTTCACGTATCATCACAGTAATAATAGAAAAAAAATCCATGCGCGCAGTTCCACTGGCAACCATCAACTATTTCTTCAACTGCAAAATTGCAAATCTGACAAAAATTAGGCTCCTCGTTTCCTCCCAAGATATCATTGCACGATCCAGAGGCCATTGCGCACCTCGCAGTTCTTAGCAAATCATGACACTAGGTGTTGTACAGAATTGAAAAATTGGCTTTGGTTTGGTATCTTGGATCCCGAGTTTTGGAGGCTTACAACGATTGAATGAACACCTTGCCTTTTCAGCCACACATCCTCTTGCCAGGTTTTTAAATGTAACACAACTTACGTAAACAAAGCCGCAGGCGTTAGCTTGTCGAGGATCTCGGAGTTCAGGGATCTTGGACGAAAACGTTGAACCGAGATTTCACTCAACCGTTCGCACAGAGAGATCATGATCTCCCTTGCACCATCAGCCAACATACTTGCGGAGAAGGAGAGCTGGCTGCGTGGCTGGCTGCGGGCAACGGCGCGGTACTGACAGTGAGAACTCGGTATTTGTACCTCAGTGTTTGTCTGCCCAGTGCTCTTCGTCAAATTCGCGGCCGACTCTTTGCTGGCCGCGAATTCATCCGTAACATCGGTGCAAATTTACCAAATTTCACGCTGCGGAGAGCGCACACTCAAGTATCGTTGTTGTTGTTGTTGGTGATAGTCAGTCAGTACCGGTACTACAACACACACTCTGTCAGTGTACACCTGGCTCCGAATTTTAAGAAGCTCAACAGTCTCAACATGTCTCAACAGCTCAACGAGCTCTTTTTCTTTTTATATTTAAATTAGTTGAGTGATTGAGGCTTTGTTGAAATCAGTGAATTTGACACTTTGACTTTGCGGCTCTTTCAAAGATTTGCTTTTGTTTGACTCCTCGGAAACCTTCGAGCGCAACTTGACAACGATTTCACGACAGAAGGTAAGTTAGCGTAGGCAACTTGTTCCAGCTGCAGCCTGGCCATCCCGACCTTGTCCTTCCGTTTACAGTGGTTTACAGTGTTCTGAGCCAGCCAAGTGCAAAGGCTGAGAGGAGTTTTGCAAAGAACTTTTCACTCTGCGCAATCGAACCGCTTTTCCACGTTCTACGAGAGTAGAATCTGAGCCGCGTAAAGCGAAAAGAAGCGCTCTTCTCTGGCGTCTCGCCAGAGATCTCACCTGTCTAAAACGATTAATTTGAACTACGGCGCACACTTGTGGCTCACCTCACACCTCACACACTTGACGCAGACGCACAGCACACACTTCTGGCTCACTGGTTCACCTTCTTTTCTTGTCTTTCCATGTCTTTGCCTTGTTTCCTTCCACCCTTTCATTTACGGTTGATCTTCAATTTAAAAAAGCTGAAGTCAGAAAACGCAGGATCGGAGAAAGTTCACGATATCATTCGAGAGTCTTTTTCTCTCCTCAGGACGGGTTGGTTGGGACAAAGGAAAAGATGGGAAAAGCTTTGGACACCGTGGTCGTAGGTTGCGCTGCAGCAGGCCAGGCTTGCGCGAATGGGTGGACGAAAGCCCCGCAGAGGGAAGACAAGCCAAAAGACAAAAGACAAAAGACAAAAGGAGCTTCGCTCTCCATCTGCGTTTCAGGACTTTCAGGCTTTGAGGCCGAGATCTTTGAGGTATGGAAGCGAGAAGCGAGGCTTCAACAAACCTAAATTATTTTCTAATTGCTTCGGATCTTGTTTGCAGTCAAAAGCTCACTCGCTCGCCCGCTCACTCACTGTATGGCCACGAGTACTACATGTTAGGTTTATGTTATGGTAGCTAGGCTAGAATAGAACAAAACCAACTTGTGTGAAATTAATTTATCTGTTTTCGGGTTTTTACAGTTGGACTGATTTGGAAGAATTATTGACTGCGACATGTTTTGCATTGTCTGTGATCTTGATCAACAAGAGATTGACTTGTGAGAATGGGGAAATTAATGATGGTACTGTACCGGTGATGGAGTACTGTAGTCGATCGAAATTCGAAACGAGATAGCAAAGTCTGTCCCATCCAAGAAAGTCCATTTCTTCTTCTTCTGAGCTACTTTAGGACTTCCTACGGAGCTTCGTAGTACATTACTGGCTAGTTTTACGTGTGCGCCAAAGTCGTGAGGAAAAAATAAACTGTATGTCGAAATTAATGTTTTCACTACATACCAGCTGTCTCGAGTGTGATAGTGCAACTACCAATTGACTTAGTATCTGTACAGTACCCGGTACCCTTACGAGGCTCCTAACAGCATCGTAGGTAGAACAAATTAACAGTACTATTAATCATAGCTGACTCCACCGCGGGATGCACATACTAGTACTTAGTGCCATCACTAACCTTACTTATAAACGTCAGTGAGTGCTATTACCGGACTCCTATTCATTGTGAGGGACGAGCTGCTGCTAGCCCAACATCTCAAAATCCTATGCCAAACAATAAGCTCAAGAATAGACCTATACCGTTTGTAGTATATGTTGATTGAGTATGTCGAGAGAGACTAATACTATCATAGTATTAGCAAAGTTCAACAAAGGAGTCAAAGGAGCGACAATCACACCAATTCATAACACTCGTAATCAGACAATCAATGCACATAGCAATAGCAAACAAACATAAACAAACGATCGAAAAAGAAAGAAAGAAAGGAAGA
Organism: Parietichytrium sp. I65-24A; assembly: GCA_012862575.1. Taxonomy (NCBI): domain Eukaryota; class Bigyra; order Thraustochytrida; family Thraustochytriidae; genus Parietichytrium; species Parietichytrium sp. I65-24A. Next base: position 21,171 of record BLSF01000058.1, read on the forward strand.
ACGAAAGGAGAGAGAGAGAGAGAGAGGACACTTGGCGTGGCCCATCGAGAGAGGACGTTGGTGGGCGGCATTGGCAGTGAGACAGGAGACAACAAACAACAAACAACAATAAAAACCAACAAACAACAATCAATAATTAACAATCAACATTGTAGAGAGGGAGGGCGGGAGGTCACTGCGACTCACGAGGTGTGAGAGTCCCACAAGGAGAAACTAAAAACAGGCACAACGCCGCGACAATCTGTTCTTGCAGCTCTTGCTCTCTTGCTCTCTTAAAGTTGTGCTCATTAGGTTAGGGCCGCTTCGAAGGGCGCGAGTTGGCACCGGCGCTTGGGAAATTGGAGCCGGCGCTGGCAGGCTTTGTGGGCCAATTTCGGTTGTCGCACGTTTGTTTCGCAGCAGGCCTTGAGTGGCTCAAGTGGAAGCTGTGGCTGGCGCCGAGTGGTATTTGCCTTTTTTTTTGTTTTAAACTGCCTCAGAACTGATTGGAAGCGAGAGTGTGCACTTGTTGCTGCCCTGCGCCTGGCGTTGCAAAAGTAAGTCACCGTTGGGTAGTTGGAAGATTACGCTTCGGAGGTCAGGTCGTTTGTCGAGTGGATTCATCCCACAGAGCGCTCCTTACGCTGAGAGTCGAGTCACATCACAAGGCTACAAAGCTACAAAAACAGGAAGGGTGTCTCGCCTGCTGGCGGGAGGGGCCAACTTTCGCGCGTTTGAGTGGTCTACCTTAGGTGTCAAGATTTCTCCGGTCTGGGAAGAAAAGCAGATGTTGGCGCAATGGAGGCGGTGACAAAAGGTCTATCTCAAACCGGCTTCGGCGGGGAAGGGGGAGAGAGGAATCACCCTTCGGGAGAACAAGCTTCAGAGACTGTTCTCCCCAAGCTGCAGCACTTCTCAACTGACGACCCGGAGTATGACATGTGCGAGTTCACAGACTGGTCAGACCACGAGGTCGCGCCTCAGGAGTCTATCGCGCAGAGGCTGAAGGAGCGCGTGTCTGCCATCGTGTTGGGGAATCTATTCACCCTCATCATCATTGCCGTGCTGTATCTCAACTACATGCTCTTCGAGAGCTACATAAGCGTGTTTCTCTACTCCTTCCTGGTGTCGGAAGCGTTATGGGACACCAAAGCGTTCATCGTCGCCAAATTACGCGAGGTGAATGACGGGGATAGCATCTCCCCTCGGGACATCGTTTCCAACGTGCTAATCTCCGTGCACCTTAAACTGAAAGGCTGGCCTTTCACCGGGGTAGTCGTCGCAGGGCTTGCGAGTTCAGCCATGGCATTCATGCCGTTGCTGACCGGGTCGGTTGCAGTGGCGGCGTTGCTTGCGGCGTTTTTCATCTTCGTTCTCGACCGGAAAATCTTCGTCTTCACAAGAATTCACCGCCTTTTCTTCAATGACGATACCTTTGTTGCTCTCTTGCTCATCCTAGTGGTTCTTGTGACTGGGCTTGTCTTTACCACCTGGTTCGCGATCTTCACTGCGAACGACATTAAAAATATGTTTCACTGGATCTCGCATTGGTTCGAAGCAAAGCTTCTAAAAGGCGATTGGGCTCAGGAGCTTTGGCAGGATATTTCACAACACGGCGAGAATACTTTGGAAAATTGGCTGGAGGACATTGAGGTGCACTATATTGCCAACACTACTTATGAGCCCGTGTTCCGGTGGGCAGTCCGCTACGTGGACCAGACACGTCAAATGGCCGCCGCCGCCGCCGCGGCCAATAACACCAGTCCCGCTGTCAATGCCACGGATTGTCCCGTAGAGTCGTCGCCCCTCCACGTGTCCGTCCTGCCGAGTGTAGAGAACAGTTGGTATGCAGACTATGGCCTGCCACTTTGGGCTCAAAACAAGAGTATGCTCGAGATTGCAAACCTGCTCAAGGCGCACATGCAGTCCAGTGACCTTTCGGGGATCACCGGAAAGTTTCAAGGAGTCGTCGTGAAAGCGAGTGACGGGTTTTGGGCGACGGCACTCTTCACACTGTCCATTCTCTTCCTCATCGTGGACTTTGGAATAAGGGTCGGTTTTTTCATCACGATCACCTTTATCTTGCTCAGTTCGAAGGATAACCTCATGCACGACTTCCTCACTGGATTTTTTGGAGCCTCACAGGAGAGCAAGGTGGTGTTAGAGGAGGAAAATGAAGACCTTGCCCCAAAGTCTGCACAGATGATGGACGATTCCAGCTCCGGCAACCCTGAGGAGGAGCCTGACTCAATGTTTTCTCTTCCCACGATGACGCCTTGCAAGAGCATGCTCCCTCCTCCTCCTCCCCCGCCTCCCCCCGTGAACCCGATAAACATCGGGAAACCTTTTGATGTCTCCCAACTGGAAAAAACACTTCGAGGAACCATCCGTGGAGTCCTCATGCTTCCAGTGATCATGTCGATGTGCCACGCCGCAACCACGTTCTTTTTGTTTAAAGCCTTGCAAATCGAATTGCAATATTTGGCGGCATCTCTGAGTATCTTGCTCACAGTGTTCCCTGTAATCTATGCACACTGGATCTGTCTGCCGTGGCTCTTGGTTTACATCTTGAACGGACAGTACCCCAAGGCGGTTTTGCTCCTCGTTCTTCATTATTTGGTCTACAGCGTGCTGGACTCGTGGGTGCTCTCCAAGTTCATGGAGGGGTCGCAAAAGGACAAGACCAAGGATCACAGCAAGGATGCATATATCACGGGGGTGTCGGTGTTTTTTGGCGTGACTGCTTTCGGAGCGCACGGTGTTTTGCTGGGCCCCCTGCTCGTGTGCCTTGGCCTTGTCTCGTACGACCTATTCCGAGATCAACAGCACTCGATGCACTTCCGCCCAGGCTCTCCGCACGGTTTTGACCCTTCGATGACACACCCTCTCACGATGACACGGCAAAAGTCTCGAGACCATCAGTCAAAGACGATGCGCCGAATGACCTCTGAGTCAGTGCATTCTGCACATTCTCTGCCGGTAGGCGGCGACGACAGCTGCTTGGACTCACCTGGCTTTGCGGAGCCGGTGAAGCGCAAGCATTCGGAGCTTCGCCCTCGGACCGGATCCCTACAGGATCCGATGCTGCCTACCAACGTTTTGGAGAATGACCAAGCTGCTGAAAAGAAGCGGTTGCGGCGTCATCGAACGGCAGAAATGTCGGGTAAGTCTGCGGGCTTCTCGACGACATCCTTTTTAAATTCTGTATTTGACGCAGCTGCGACTGCCATGGAGTCAACCAAAAGTCCGATCCCCACCAACAAAAAGTCGATTCGACGGCGCAAAAGCCTTGGAAACGATAGGGAGCCTTCGGCGCTTCATCGTGTCCGCAAGTCCAAGTCGCCATAACGAGGCGGTGGCAATTTCTCTTTCTAGAGTTCCAAATTCTTTTTTTCTGCCGCTACTAGCTTGTTAGTCGAATTCCGGCCTGCTGCTTGAACATATCCTTTCCATTAGGGGGGTCCCGAGGTCTCTTTTCTCTTGACCCTACATCACAACTGATTAGTATTTGATTTTTACAAGGATATCAATTGAAATCCTCCTCCTTATTTTACTCTGTACTATTATCACAGCGCAAGTCAGCGACAGTGAGCAGCTGTAAACCGCTGCCATACCATGGAATTTGGCAGAGCCAGTGGAGCCACGAGGTCACGAATGTAGCGTTAAAAAAAAACCTATCGGAAGGTGGCGTGTGGTAGAGCATTTGAGGACAAGAAGGAACGCAGACGTTTACTTGAAGAAGCCACAATCAAGTCTTCTCTTGCGTTGAAAACCAAAACCACCAAACAAATTTGCGTCATAATCGATAGAGCTGTAGAAAGCATCAGATACGGTTGTACGTATAACAATTGTAATTACGTAGTGGGGAAAAGTAAGGAGAAAACAGCAAAGGGGCGCGCATTTAAACCTTGCTCATTGCCTGAACGTCGATGGACTGGATGTCATCGCCAAACTCACTCTCGATGAGCTCGGAGATGGAGTCGACTCCCTGTGTTTTAAAAACGAAATCGAATGATGAGTAAGTTGCAAAAGGTTCCAGGAAGAGTCACGAACAAGGTGCCGCGTGGCGACAAAAGAACTTACCATAAGGTCGTCGTACACGACGGCGCTGATAGCGAGCTTCTTGATTCCGAAGGCGACTGGGAGAAGCTTGTGCTCCTTGCCCCAGTTCTGGATACCTTCGTGCTCCATCTTCTTGATGCCCTTGGCCATCTGCTCGAGGTCAGTCTCAGCATCGAATGGCTTGATCTCAAGCCTGCGCCAATCGCAAATCCCGCCGAGCAAGCCAGGCACTGTCAGTATAGCCGTTCGTCTCACCATCCAACCCGTCACACCGTACACCGCCGCCAATCGATCAAACCAAAACCCAAAAAAGCCCAAAGCCCAATGCTACAAGCCAAAAGCCAGAAGAATATCCTCACAACTTACACAATGAGCGAGCGCTCTCCCTTGCCCTGTCCAGCCTTGCGAGCAGCCTTCTCCTTGGCCATCTTCTCAGCAAGAGCAGCCTCTGCGGCAGCATCATCGTCGTCATCGGCGAACAAGTCCATGTCGTCGTCCAAGTCCTTGTCAGCATCAGCAGAAGCTGCAGCAGCAGCTCCGCCTTCGAACTTGGCCGGGTCCTCCTTCAGGCACACGGCGCTGAACGCCTCGGTGGTGCGAATCTCCACCTCGTCGGAGAGCGGCTTGGAAGTGTCTGCCATTCTTCACGTTTGCTTGCTTGCTTTTCGCGAATAGATTTCTGACTTGCTTTCGTTGCTGCTCTTCTTGCTTGTGGGTCTGCGCGTCTCTCTCTCTCTCTCTCTCTCTTTCCTTTCGATGTTGTTGTTTTTTGGGGGACTTCTACTCGCATGCATAAGCGACACTACTCTCTCGGAAGCTACGCTCTGCTCCTATGCGCTTCACAGTCCCCTTACGTTTGGTTCTACCGCGGAGGATAGTGGAGAGGGTAGTGGGTAGAGGTTGGTAGTGTTTTGTACTAGCGTGCGGAGTGCGGATTGGTAGAGTTGAGGGTAGGTGAGGGGTATGCTGGTTGGCTAGAGTTTGGGGTGGGTAGAGGGTGGGGGTATGGGTAGCGGGGATGGTGGGAGGGTTTTAGTAAGCTGGGGGTAGATGGGCTTACGGAGGCCAGGTGTCTCCGGTTTGGTTGGCTGGGATGTGTTGTTAGTGTCATCTATGGAACAGCCTACGCTTCCATGTCTGTGATGACTCAATGGATCTATGGCACCCCTAAACTGTTAGAGGTTACCGGTAAGAGCCGGTACCGAGAGTCACGAGTAGTACTCATTACATGACGGAGACTTTCTCTGACAATTTTCTCTGACAAAATAAAAACACATAAAAACAAAGAAAAGAAGAAACTAATAAAAAAGATCAATCAATGCAAACGGGGAAGCTACTTCAATGTTGTCGAAAGATTTTAATCTTTTTTCGACTGTGATTTTGATCTCACTGTCAATGTAAATAAGGCACTCGATCTTTTGTCAGTGTGAGTAAATGATAGATTCACGATTTGACACATTTTTGACACCACAGAAGATTCGGGTTCGGATGGTGGGCCACAGGGGTGCATCGCATTACTATTGGCGGCAATTCGGAACAAATATTAACCCGACAACCTCTCATTTGTGTGGCTGCTTTTGAGTAGTCTAGATCCCGGCGATATCTATTATTCCACAATGCCTCCCATCCCGTGACGTCATCCACCACGTCATTTCCAACCTGGCATTTTCCACGCGCATTTTCCTTGCGACTTTTCGTGTCTTTTTGGAGAGTGAACAAAACGAATACGACGAACACGAAAGAGCAAAATGAACGAATGAACAAGATCAGTTGGACAAGTCAATCTAGTCAATCTCAATCAAATCAATCAATCAACAACAACAACAACAACAATACAACAACGATACAACAACAACAACAACAACAACAACAAAAAAGGATTCAAAGGATTCAGACTGTGGAAACGTGGAAACCGCAAAAGAAAAGAGCGATCAGGAGTAACAGTTGGCTCGCCAAGGTCCAACAGGCTCAACAGGTTTCATACTGCTCGACTTGATATACCCGGGAGCTGGTGCCAGTTGCTTTGGCGACAAGATGGAGAGGGTGGTGCAGGCGCTCGAGTTCCTCAAGAAGGACCAGTTCTTTCAAATGGATCTGCAAGATCCCCTCGTCCGAGAAGCAATCGATCACTGGACTGGGAGGCGCCGGCTGCCTGCGGCAGAGGCTGATGCGAAATTCTCAGAAAACTATCGCGTGTTGCAGACGTACGAAAAGTTCAAGATGCTTCAGGTTGCCTGCAGGGAGGCCAGCATTGGAGTCCCTCTCGATGCTCTCCTTGCCGGTAGCTCGGACCCGTTCTACTCTAGTGGAAAATCGAAAGCTAGCACAGAGACCAAAAGCTCTACGAAAAGAGCGGATGGGAATCCCGCCAAGGCTGCGCCAGCAAAGCCCGAAAACCTCGGCAACCAGCAGGTCAAGGCCGTCGAACGCGAATCACAGGGGGACTCTTTCAATGCCGTCCCAGCGCCGCAGCCTGAGGACTCAGAGAGCAGGAAGAAGAACATGGAGGAGGTTGCTTCATCAACAAGTTCGTGGCTCAGCTTGTCCTTTCGAAAGTTATTTGTTTGGTGGTCAGTTCAAATCGCAGTTATATCTGCCGCATTCGGATATCTGAGATTGGCGGAAACATTGAGCACGTAGTGACAAGTGCTCAGTAGAAAGGCAGATTCGGATCTGGCACATGGCCGTCCTTGATTAATTTGATGCGCTCCATTACCAGGTTCCGCAGCTCGGGGTCATGGTACGACTTCATGCGTACTCTGTATTCGGAAGCGACTTGGATGACACTGCTCGTGTCGATCACGAAAACTGTAATCTCCGGAGCCCCAGCGGCCAAGTAGGCCTTCACGTCCGTGTCTTTGTTCCCAAAGGTTGCGAGGTATACCGGGTACTTTCGAATATCCCTGCCTGCGAAACGGAAGCACTCGCGCAATTGCTGCAGCATCTGGGTCTTGAAAAGGTGTGACGTTCTATCAACTACCTCCCTCCTAAATGAGCTAGAGAAGTTTGTCGTGTCAGTAATAATTGCTCCGGGCGGCAGTTTGCGCGTCATGTTGCCAGCTATCTGCTCCAGTTCGTATACGTATGATCTCGTCTCGTTAATAAGATTCAGGGGCCGTGCGGTCAGATACAAAACTCTTGCGTTCGTTTGGTCGACAATATCATTGTACAACCAGCACACACCATTGTGGGCGTGGCCCTTCTTCCAACCCATTTTCGCCCCAAGAACGCCGTTGATCATTCCGCCAATGTCGCTCTTCGTTATGGTCCCGTCGATATCCGAAACAAGCAGACTATCTTGATGATCCCACACCCACAAAAAAGCCTCTATAAACGATAACCTGTACTCTCCGTTGTAATTGTACCTGTGCTCAAACCTGAGGCGATGCGGACCGAGCGAGTCCCTTAATCCCTTCACCGCGCCAAGAACCGCGGCATCGCACTGGAAGCTCCCATTCGTAAATGTACACACACCACCTTCCCGGAGCACCATGAGACCGATCACGTGGCCGTCAACTAAGACGTCCACGGAGCTCCCCTGGTACGCTGAGCGGGCACTCCGTCCGGTAAACCGGACGTTGAAGCTCGTGCCAAATACCTTCGGTTCGCTCTTCGACCTAATACCAATCACGTCTGTTGCATAGCCCGTTTGCTTCGAAATCGGCTGCGCCCCAAAGTTGCGCGGGCTGTGGTTGTTCGAATAAGCACCGACTGATTTCGTGCGGTCGATCTCTGAAGTTGTGGGTACCGGGCTGCCCCGACCACGCGACGGAGAAGAATCCACACTGGAGCTGTACCCGTCTGCCAAGGACTGCGAGTGTCCAATCGCGCTGTGCTGGCTTGCCTTGTATGCCGGCTGAGTGAATGCGTGAGAGACGACCTCTTCTGCAGCCTCCTGCGGTGATGTCGATTCGAGATAATTCTTCGGGCAGAGACCTATTTTGCCGGTGCGAAGATTTTCTCCAACTATCCACCCGGGCTCCAGTCTTCTCGCGGGGTGCGAGTGCTCCCGGATGATATCGCTGCACTGTAACTCCAGTTCGTCTTCGTGGCGGGGAACAAATTCCCATATTGCTGCAAACAGCTTCTCGCCAGAGTTGCCAGACTTGCGCGGAGGTGGTGGCGGAACGTTGGATGGGACGGGCAGCGACACACTTCTTGACGGCGCTGGAACACTTTGCGGGCGCGCAGCAGTTTGACCGCGGCTCTCCACGGCATTTCGTGGCAGACTAGAATGCTTCAAAGTTACAGATGGCCCGTAGTGTACATCGACTGGCAGCGAGTTTGAAGATTGTGGCGGAGGCCTGCCGGGTCTTTTTTTTGTATTTAGCCCAGTGCTGTTCGTGGGACCTCCCGTCCCAGGAGTAGCAGGGACAGGGGCAGGGGGGCGCAGGTTACTGTAATTTGAGCTTGCAGACACGTCAGAGCCGATGGAAGAGCGGATCGTCCTTGACGAGGAGGACTGAATTGTGGACGAGGACACAGACAGCAGCGTGCTGGAAACATTTGCAGTCGGCCGAGGCGGAGGCGGACGCGAAGGTTGCGCTTTGGCCCTGCCTGTATCTCCTACCGATGCATTTAGCTCGTAAGCGTTTTTTGAACCCTTTCTTGCCTCGTCTGAACTGCCAGCTCCAATATGAGCAGAACTTGAACCCCCTCTCATATCATTCCTTGTACTCACGTCAGCGTTTGGACTTTCGAGCCCCAGCATCTCCACTCTCTGTCGAATACTAAGCCGTGAGCCAGCCTCCCGTTCGCCATTGCCATCTTCAGTATCTGGGATCGACTCCAGCCGACTTGAACTTGTTCCGATCGGCAAATCCGGCTCGGGTATGCTCTCGCCTTCAACCACATCTGCGCTGTCCAGCATGGCGCTCGTATCTGTATTCTCGTCGCCGTCGTCGCTCTCGCAGCCGCCACCAGCTGCTGGGACTCTTTGCCACTTTCCGTCCACTTGCTTCCATTCCATCTCTCAAAGTGCCACTCGCCAAGTTCAGAGTCGCCACTATCTTTTGCTCTTGGGCGGCCTTCTCTCTCTCTCTCTTCCTCTCTCTTTAAGTTTATCTCTCTTTTACCCTTTCTCGCTCTCCGGTTCAACACTCTTTTCTCGAGTGCTGCTATTGTATGATGTTGGATGCCAAGCTCGAAACCGCCAAATGCGCTAGTCTATCTAGCGCATACGTTAAGAAGTGCGTCGAAAATAGGTCGATGAATTCTTATCGCTGCGAAATTTTTGATGCGAGTTTGGAGTTGGGGTCGATTGAAGTCATGGTGTTTTGCAAGTCTACAGGGCAAAGTCGATTGATGCGTGCTGCTGACAATGCAGAGGGAGTTGTGGGTCGCAGAATTGAGATGTGCATGCATGCGTGCCGAGGATGCGTTTGGGTTTCGGAGGCACTGTGGCAGAAGATACTGGGTCGCAGAACGCTTCGTTGAGCGCGAACAGATCGTCGTTCTCGAAGCGATTTATGTGTGGATTGCATTTGGGTATTTTACATTTCGCTAATTTCGCTCCTCGGAGGGTGAGCAAGCGATTCGTTTCCTTCGTCTCTTTTCTACATGTTCTCCATGCGTTGAACTAACAGTAAACGTCTTTCTCCACAGTCTCCACACTTTTCCGCATTTTCAGTCCTTTTCACTAGGCCAATAAGGAGAATTCGGCAAATGAGTGGGAAGAAGAAAGCCGTTACGAAGAATTGTCGTGGTCGTGAAGCAGACTTGGAAGGAACTGTCCGACTGGACTGGAAACTCCGAAAGCTCAAAAAATAGAAAATAATGCCTGCCTGTTGTTCGAGTATGTGAAGCGACCCGGCACGATGGCAAAAGAGTGCCAAACCAGTGCCGGTGCACAGCTGTTGCACACAGGCAGTTCAAAGTTTATTGACTGTGAGCTTGAATTCTTCACTTTGAGCAACGGACTCCGAGAGCGACGCTTTGGCGTGTTGCCTGGCTTTCAGGGCGCGCTGTGGTGTTGTCAATGAAAGCCGTGCAGCCAACTAGCTAGCTCCTGGGGGGGAAAGGCCTGTGCTGTGCTGTGCTCAGTAAAGGCTGCCAACGTTGCATGGCGTTGTTTGCTTCCGAGCCATGAATTCGAGGGTATGAAATCGTCGACTTCTGTGGCGTCATTGGTATGTCACTACTTTTCATTCCAAACTCACAATTCAGATTTCAGATTTCATTTCAGATCTTATGACACTGTTTTCCGCGCAATCTCCAAAGCCAATTTTCATTGCAAACGAAGCAACGGAATTGTTTTGCACTCCACAAGCGCTCTTTGCGTCAGAATTTTGATTTGATGGCAAGGTTATGTCCCGGACTCCTGGTAGACTCTTCGCGACTCCGACGACCTTTCAATGGATAGCGGTTGTGTAGATCTTGGACTCCACAATCGAAGAGCTTGTTGACCGTTGACCGGCATGTTGCATGTTGACCAATGCCGGGTGTCGACCTTGGCAGTCTTTGCGTCACAGTGTGAACTCACGTTGTCTCCTGCCCTTTTGCGCTCCATTCATACCAAGCGATTCTCATGGTTATCATCGTCCTTTCTGCTTTTCAACTCTTTAAATTCACTCACCATTATTATGCCACTCTCCACATTCTCAATTGCGAGTTCTGAGCCACTGTTCACCTTGTCAACTCTAAAGTCCAAACCACTCTCTCACTCTCTTTCCGCAAAGCCACTGTCTTCCAAAACGCAAACGAGTCCAAAGTTGGTTGCTCCACCTTTCATTCACTGTCAATGTACATTTTCATTCGCCCATTCCCCACATCTCCATAGCGAGAAATCTAGTATCACGCATACCACTCTCGCTGTGTTGCTGTGTGTCTTGCTCAATCAATGAACGTGAAGGAATAGCGACTGCGAGCGTGGCGTGAGCCGTCAAAACTCGATGCGAATCATTGCGAATCACAGATTCACAGGACTGTTGACGATGGGAACATATGGCCGAGCAAGCAGTTTCGTCTTTTTTTGCTTTTCGCAGTCGTGTTTTGATTTTTAATTAGCTGTAAAAAATAGTTTGTTTTGATTGATTGAAAAAAGCAAAGAAAAATTCCTCTCAAGAATTGCTTGCCTTGCCCGGAGACATAATACTATGCTAGTTCTCAATTAGCTAGCTCTGCATAGTACTTGACTAATGGTAGTCATTCATTCTTCAAAATGTAAATGCGTAACATATGGTTAGCTTTAACGATAGTGTTAGAGATGTCTCTTCAGCTTCTTCAGCACTCGATTCCGTCCTAGGGTCTGCGCCAAATTTCTACGGGTATCCACTAGCTGTAAATTTTCGAGAGATATCTCTACCGGCTACGGCGACGAATAGCCTCCAACTATTCCAAACCGTAGCAGTCACGTCTTAGGAGGCACGTGTCCACCCGGAATGGCTCCCGATTGACGTCCTCGCTAATGGTCACTTGACTGATTTGATAGAAGTTTTGGCTGAGCGGAAAAGATGGCAAAGTAGAAGTTAGAATTTAGAATTATAGCAAAAACACTTCTAACAATTTCTATCTCCATCTCAACAATCAACAACTTACACATTTTTACAAGTCAAAGAAAGAGCGAGAAGCTCAGGTGTCCGCGGAGGAAATAGAATCTTATTCCGCCAAGGTGTCCTCGGAGAGCTCCTCGCCTTTATTCGCTGGGCAGTGATCGCACCGCAACTCGGCTCGCTCATCATCCCCTCCATAGAAGGATAGAAGGAGAGAAGGACTCAAGACTCAAGACTCAGGACTCAGGAGCGATATCGTACCCACAAGTTTGCGGGGACAGTGCTGTGGGGAAGGTGCGGAGAAGGGGATTGCGTGCGTGCACGGGTTAGGTGTGGGGATCGCGCGGCGTGGGCGGAGTGGAAGCTGTCACGGCACTTGGGCACGTTCGCGTGTAGTTACGTAGTTACTTAATTGCATTTTACACTTCAGTTCGTTCGCGCGAACTTGGGAAGCGCGGCCAGTCTGCGCCGTGTGTGTGTGTGTGTTGTTGTTGTTGTTGTTGTTCGTATTGGGTACTGGCAGTGAATCTGGATTGAAATTTGGTAGGGTTGCAGAGACTTTGTGGAAGACGGTCAAGCAGAATGCCTCAGAATAGCGGGGGCATGGCGCACGAGATGCCGCCGCCGTGGATTCCTGGGAAAGCTGCGGAGTTATTGTGTAGACAAAAGAGTTTTATGGAGCAGGTGAATGAGAAGCTTAATATGGAGGAGTTTGAAATACCTGGGGGAGGTATGAACAAGCTCAAGGAAGATCATGTTGTGGAGGACGATTTGCAGAATTTTGAGTTTGACTCTGTCAGTCATAGCGGTGCCGAGGAAACTCCGCTGGAAAAGTTTCGGCGATGCTGGTGCTGCGGGCGGCGAAAACCGAGAAAGGACGCCGAGGTGAAAACAATTCAGTTCAGAGTAGCTCTTATATTAGTGGTCGTCTTCGTGGTGCTTGCCGTGTGTGCCTGCATTGCAGCACCTGCTTTACTGAAGATGTGGGATGCGATAGAGATGAGTCGAGAAACTCAGAACACAATTGTTCAATACGTAAACAAGAGCTGGGGGGAACGCAGCTTGGATCTCTTCCGTGCTTCGTTGCTCTCCTCCTATCTTCGCGAGGCGAACACTCTGTCCAGGGACCTCTTCTTGTCTGCTGTAGGGGCTCTGGAAATTATTTCGCAAATGTATGCATTCCGGCGACTTGTAGATCCAGGCTTTGATGGGTCAATTGAGGCATCGAGCTTTGGCACAAATCAGATCTCCGCGGAGTGGAACGCATCGATTGGCCCAGCGCTGGCCCCCTCGCAAGTGAGCCAGGGAGATTTTTTCATCATGCAGATTTGCGCCAGCTGGGCAACAACGACCCCAACGACTTTGGCAAGCGCCGCCTCCGAGGAAGGCTATCAGTTTAGCTTATGCAACGAAACTGGATGCAGCGCATACGGCTCGACAATAGTCGGCGGAATTCCGCAGCCAGACTTTGCGGCTGGCGCTCTCACAAGTGCACAACTCATTTCGCCCATGCTTATGTCTGTGTCTCAAAGTGCTCAAGTGGCAGCATCCCAGGAAACGGAAAACGGCACGTGGGTGATTGGGGCACCTGCAGACGGGTCGGCGTTTTTGCAAATATCATACTTTCTGTCAGTACCGTGCATCTCAACTCCGGATTGTACCACGACCGTCCTTGGTGCTGCACTTGCTACATCCAAGTTGGCGTCCTATTTGTCGAACTCTGAAGGGGTCATGGAAAGCTCTTTGTTTCTTGAATACGTCATTTGCAATGGATTGAGCAATAACTCTACTTTTGCCGGTTATCTGCTCAGCAACAGCGCATCATCGGAGCTCGACGAGCTTGCTCTGTCGACCGAGTCGTCGAATGCGTATATTAGTCAATCGAGCCAGGCGCTCGAGGAGAGACTTGGTGGGTGGGGCTTTGATGCGGCAAACAGGGCTGAGTTCGGGGGCTCTTGGGCATGGAGCGGGGCTATCAATGCCGATACTGGAGACCTGTGCACCGAAGGAGAACTAGACATGTGCTACTTTATTGTAGCGAGCGCGGTCTCCAGTAGCCAGGCTGAAGGCGAAAGCAACTTTGTGGAAATTATCGCCGTTGCGCTTTACAAAACCGACTTGTACACTGATCTAATGCAAAATATTACGGATGCGCAGGAGGAGCTCACTGACCGGCTCCGGGAACGAGAGGATGAAGAGTGGTACAGTTTGTACAGGCTGCTGCTCATCATTACATTTACTCTGGTTGTTATCGTTTGCGTGTTTGCGATCTGGTTTTCCTTTCGCTTTGGACGATCTGTTCTGACTCTGAGCGAGGCGATGAGCAGCTTGCAAGACCTTGAATTCCGCAAAATCGAGTCCAGGAATTTCTCTCACATTGCTGAAATCAATGCGATGCAAAAGGCCTACAACCACATGTCCGAGACGATAAAAGTTTTGGAAAAGTTTGTACCTTCCGCTGTGGTGCGCGATATTGCCCGGAATCATACCGGCAAAGCCCGGCGGTTGCACGTTGTTCGCCGAAATGTGACCATCATGTTTACTGACATTCAGGGCTTCACGTCTATCACAGAATCACTCGAGCTCAAGGAGGTTCTTTATCTTATTACAAAGTACCTCAGCTACGTGACCGAGGTCGTAGAGGCCTATGGTGGAGTTGTGGGTGAGATACTTGGGGACGGAGTGCTCGCCTTTTGGAATACCCCAGACCATGTTCCAGACCACCAGGCTAACGCTTGCGCGGCCGCTCTTGCACAATTGCAGGCTATGGAGAAGCTCAACCAGGACTTTGAGCCCATGCTGCGCAAGATTGGGATGTCCAAGCTCAATATCCGCATCGGAATTCACACCGCCAAAGTATTGTCCGGAAATATCGGATCTCGACGTAAAATGAAATTTGGGTGCATTGGCGATGGTATTAACCTCGCTTCGCGCTTGGAAGGCATCTGCAAGCTTTACGGCACAAGCATTATCTGCTCCCATAGCACCTTCTCTGCGCTCAGCAAAGACAAGTTTGTCACTCGCGAACTCGACGTTGTTCAAGTGAAAGGCAAGAGTGAGCCCGTAAAAATCTACGAAGTCGTTGGAATGAAGGAGCAGATGGAGGTCCGGGAACGCCCTCCTAACAGCTTCGACGCAACTGAGGAAGGGTCACAAGCGCGACGCATCAGTACCAGACTCAAAGCAGCTATCACGACCACGACAACAGCCTTGACGCTTTCAGGGTTGGGCACAAGCATGAAAACTAGGGGAAACAGATCCAGTAGCGGCAGCGCGCCGGATTCGGCTGAATCCCAGAGCGGCGAGGAGATGCAAATGTACGGACCTATCGAGTTTTTTGAAAACTACCGCCTAACAGACATCAGATTCTACGAGGCCGCCTTGCACCACTACCAGCAAGGCCAGTTCGAGCGCGCTAATGAAGTTCTCGGCTTTCTTAAGGTCCCGGACACTGCATCTGAGTTTTTGCAGGAGAGGATCAATGCCGCCATCGAAACGCATGGTTCGGAGATGCCTCAGGACTCGGAATGGGAGGCGATCTTGAGTCTCGTTCACAAAAAGTTTTAATTTTATTTGCTGCAGCGCGGTCGCTCGCTCCTGCAGCGAGAGTACATACATATGAGTTTGTTTCTCAATTTGTCGCCTTCGACTGTTTCTGATGAATTTTATCTCGTTTTTGATTTTCTCCACTATCATTTCTCTCATCATTCGACATCCCCAAAAGTTTCCTTTCTCCCCGACAGCTGGACACTTTGGAAGCATGAGGGCAGGACGCAAGGAATAATGATTGGAAGCAGACCCAACCGAGCAAAAATTCACATCCACATTCAACTTCACGAAGCATTGTGCAGAATACAGAATATATAATGAATTCAGATCGAACTCTTGCTTCTCCTCCGCACTCGCCGCACTCATCCACCATGGACATAAATACTGATCCCTCATGCTTTGTGCATTGATTTCAATTTCTTTTTTTTTGACTGATTCCAAAAGAGACGCTCAAAATTTACAGTTCAGCTTACTCCTCTTCTCCAGCGTTTACCCAGTCCTACCACAATCTCCAATAGTCCCCCTAGCCACAATCCCACCTACCCCTCCAATAACCCCAACTACCCACTCAATAGCACCTCGTAGTCGGCCTTACTCGTTTCCTATCAAGTATTATATTTATCGGTAGACGAGGAAAGATAGACACGAGAGCTGAGGGAGCAGTGTCCTCGGGGACATCGATTGTAACAGTTCCTATCATAGATTAAGCACGCACGGCTGCAGAAGAGAGATCGGAGCTAGGTGGGTTGGTTAATTTCGGTTAGGGTAAGAGAAGAGAAGAGAAGAGTGGAGAGGAGAAGAGAGAGAAGAATATCAAGATGAACTTTCTTGGTTTTGGCAACTCAGCCAACTTTGTGTTCAAGTTCACGAGCAGTATTCGAGGAAGACCAACGAAGACGGTGAAGCATGAGGGCGGTAAAGTTGAGGAGCTGGTGATTTTTCAAGGAGATGAGCCGATCAGAGGCGAAGTGACAGTGATTCCGAAAGGGAAGAAGCTGGAGCATATCGGTATTAAGATCGAACTGGTGGGGCAGATAGAAATGATGTTTGACCGAGGCAATCCGACCGAGTTCACGTCGCTGGTGAGAGAATTGGACGCCCCAGGGACGATGTACAGCGAGAAGAGCTATGCGTTCGATTTCTCCAAGGTGGACAAGCCGTACGAGTCGTACACGGGCTTGAATGTGCGTCTGCGATACTTCCTGCGCGTGACAGTGTCCAAGCCGTACGGTAATGTGTCCACTCGCGAGCAGGAGTTTTGGGTGGAGAACATCCAACCAGAGCCCATCATCAACAACTCGGCAAAGTGCGAAGTGGGCATCGAGGAGTGCTTGCACATTGAGTTTGAGTTTTCGCAGACAAAGTTCTACCCGAATGAAGCCATTGTCGGCAAGATCTACTTCCTCCTCGTGAGGATAAAGATCCGTCATATGGAACTCTGCATCGTGAAGAAGGAGACAACTGGCACTGGCGAGAATGCTGTCACGGAGACCGAGACCTTGCAAAAGTTCGAAATTATGGACGGCTGCCCGGTCAGAGGAGAGTCCATTCCCGTCCGGTTGTTTCTCTCGGACAGCAAGCTCACACCGACCTACGAGAACGTGAACAACATGTTTAGTGTAAAGTATTGCCTCAATCTTGTTCTCATCGACCAGGAGGACCGCAGATATTTCAAAAATCAGGATATCGAAGTGTACAGGAAGGAGATCAGCTGATTAGAGTGTGCGGCATATTAGTCAGGTGCACCAAGGTTTTAACTTCAGCGCAGCATGGCACATTGCATCCCCAACAGCCTCCATTTGTTTCCCCTTTCTTCTGGTTGACGATGTTGTTTTTACAAATTCACAAAGGAAAGGAAACGGCTCCGCCATGGCTTTCGGCCTTCACCTTTGGCGAAGGGGAAAAAACTTTTAAATCTCAATTAACTCAGCACTTTTATCTTTCGTTTTCTCTCTTCTCTTTCATGAACTTTGCACAGAACAAAAAGTGCAAACAAAAAGCATCCAGAAATTCTCAACTGCGGAACCTGTGGGCTTTTCGATGTTAATACGTGCGCACACATGATGTACACTTCGTGGCTAGCCAGATTTCGATTTTAATTTTCAGTGTCTGGTATCTTCCTCCGAGAAAGCAATCAAGAAAGCAAGACTTGGGCACTTTCTGAGTACCAAATCAAATGTTGCGGCATTCTTGGCCAAAAACGGCTGTAACGATCGCAGAGCCAGACAGACCGAGTCGGCGAAATAGACTGCCTCGCTCACAGAAAGAGTCGATTAACGCTAATAATTCACATGACAGCACAAACCTGTGATTCCGCTTTCCCAATATCTTTGCTTTCCAGACCAATCAAAGTGGGGTCATCGCATCCATCGATGCGAATGTTGTAACAACCAACGACTGGGCGGTGATCGGACAGCGTCAAGGACTGGATGCTTTCGTAAGCCAGCTGCTCGATTGTTTCAGGTTTTGTGGAGCGGTGTAGAACGCGATCTGTCCAAGCAGGAATGCGCTGTTTCTTGGAGGTATCGTACTCGTTGCAGTTTTTGTCGTACTTGTAAGTGGGCCAAAAGTTGAGCGGGCCTTCTTCAAAGCCGCGAAAAACCCGGTTATTGCTCATTTCTATTTTCAACTGGTCGTTCGCTTGCAAAACCCTGTGGCCCTTTGCAAGACCGCCTTTGATATGCTGCTCCACTGTGCTTCGCTCTCCGTTGATGCGATAATTAAAATCGCCCATCCAGAATATTCTCTCAAATCTACAGGAGACCCTTGACCGTGGATCATCATATGGCACAGTCTCGTAACCTTGGTGCGCGAAAGCATTTTCTTCAGAATTAATGGGGTGGTCAAAATGGTCGACGCTGTCTTCTAGCGACACAGACTCTTCTTGCGATTGTGGCGACGCCGCTTCAAGCACACCATCGTCCTCATCTTCGTCGCTGTCATACTCGTCTGCGACGGGTTGGGCGCCAGCGTCGGTGATATCTTTGTCCAGCTGACCGGCGTCTACCGTTGGGATGTTTTGATTCGAGAAGTCGACCACATTCTTCATCGCAGACGCCTTCTTGGACATTGCGCGGGGAGGCTTGAAACCGGGAGGCAAGGCAAGCTGAGTATCAATCCTATGGAAATGCTCGTTCCTTTGCTTGACAGCGTTTTGATGTGCCTCCAAGTGCGAGGCGATGAACAGAAAGTTTGTTCGCCCAAGTGTAAAGGAAATGCCGACCCCGCCTTTGTTCCCCAGAGTGTCTCTGTAACCCGTAGCAACCGCGGCCGACCCCAAATTGGACACCAAATCGCAAAGCTCTCGGCGAATAAAAACGGCCAAATGCGTTGCTTGCAACGTGTGACTGCGCAGCATCATGTATTCATTTCCGAAGAACTGGCTCAGCTTTGTTTCCCAACCCTTCTTCGAGGTAATCACAACTGACTGCGCAATGCTCCTCTCGCACTCCTGAGTTCCAATGGCATATATATGAAACTTGCTTTTCGGAAGGAGCTGCTCCAACAAATCTTCCGACACAGCCTTGCCCATGAGATTCCAGGTGCAGCAGAACGCTCGAACTAGTGTGACACGCGTAAATCCCCGTCAGCATCCACGAAAAACAAGAAATGAAAGAGAGAGAGAGAGAGAGAGTATCGTAATACACAGCTAGAAGAACGTGCGGCATTGACTTACCTTTTTGCGTCGCAACAAGCATTTTTAATATGTTGGACTGCGGCAGTGCCTGCAGGTCCGGGCAGCGAAGCGGCTCTGGCCATGGCTCCCCACTGGATTTCCCGCTCGACGAAGACTTTCGCTTTAGCTGCTTCTTTTCTTTCTCCTTTTCTTTCTCCGCAACTCTTCTCTCCGATCCCAAATCTTGTAGTTGTGAATTCTCCACAACTGCACTTGGCCCAGGAACACGCACTTGAGTCGTCGAAATCTCCTTCTCAATCAGAGCGCGCTCGTGGTCGCTTTCGGGGTTGACCTGCATCCCGTTGTCGATGGCATTCATGAGATCGTCCACCTCTTTGCGGCTCTGACTTATGGCCCACAACGGCGAGCGATGATCCTCCTCCTCCTCCTCAAGCGCCATCTCGGCTGGGTCTAATGTTTCTTTCTTGCTCTTCTTTCCTTTTCTTGCTTTCCCCGCAAGCTTTCTTGCAGACGCTTGGCCAATGCAGGCGCAATGAGAGCTGCTGCTCGGCCGCACGCTCTCGCGACCAACGTTCGCTTAGCCTTTCACTTTTTGAGACTCTGCTTCTTTCTCGCTTTCTCGCTTTCACTCTGCACTCGCACAGAGTGCCGGCCGACTGCTCTGACAGTGATACTTTGTTCTAAACTCTGATCGACAAAAGACTTTGCTTTCACTGTTAATAGCAAAATCGCTGTCCGTTCATCCGGCGGCAAGCCTTGATTGGACGGACGGACGGATGGACGGCTTTTGCTCTTGCTCCAACAAGGGTCCAGAGCCACGAGCTGGTTGAGTTTGGTTTTTACTTTGCGGCCTCGGACTGCATGCAAAAGGCGATCGTCTGTAGAGCAACTGACTCAAAGAAGATCACTGCCAATTTGGCAGAGGGGGTTGGTACAAGCACAAGATTTCAAGAGTACAAAAGTACAAGAGTACAGGACACAAACTGAACGGCTTTTGGCTTTGCATTCTTTTCATTCAACCATGTTGTTTTCGTTGCTGTTGGTTGATTGTTTGATTGATTGATTGATTGATGTTCTGTTTGCTGTTTGGCTCAACTTTTTCAAAAAATATTGAGACTTCACTTTCCACTATTCCCAAAGTTACCGTTGAAAGGCTTTCTTTCAAGTTCAAAGTTTGGAAACAGAGAACAGCTCTCTGTTCGCGAACATTCTTCTGTAGGCTCACTTTTTTGTGAATTTTTTGTTATTTCGTGTTGGCCGCGCACCTTCTTCGGGCAGAATCGTTTCGTAGGATACTCCCCCGAACAAGACCCGTCATTTTGCGGATTGATTTGACTATGTTCTTTTACTTCATCATAATTACGGTATAACGGCGAACCCTGGGTCCGTATTCATTCGCACTAAATTACGTATGCACCAGGAGAGCTGGAATCTGTCCCTATTTATTTCAATAGATGCCGAATAGAAAACCTATACTTTCATCTTTGATATCACCTGTGAAATTCACTTACACATCTCATAATATACCGTATGACCATTCTGTTGGCTAGCAATAAGATGCGATATTTCTCGGATACTAGCTAGCGCGGTGAAACAAATTCGAGTAAGGTCGACACCAAGTATCGCATACTAAATATTACTATATATGCCATTAGTGGATCACTAGGTTTTAGTACTCACAGCTACCAATACAGTGAGGGTTAATTTTACGAAATGAATGAAACGATCGATGTTTTGTTGGAGGAGCAAAAGAGTTGAAGCACTGAACGGTAGTATAGCGCTTTCACGATGTGCGCTTTTGTTTTCGTTCACACGCATAGAGTAAACTTTTAAAATGTAAGTTAAATTTACTACTGTTGCTTCGATTTGGAAAAAAAAATCCGCGTTAAGTAAATTACTAACAGTTTTACCCCTCCACCTACTGCTTCCTCCTCGTTGGACAATCATTTCGGAACTTGTGTAGTTCGCCAAGTTAGTTGAATTTTAATGATGTGTGACCCTGTGCCATTTGGATCGACATGTTAGTTCGCCAACCTATCTACCTTCGAATAACTTACAGTTTGTTTGTTTTTTGGTTTGTTTGTTTGCGCTGCACTCGTGAACTCGTGGCTTTACTGTTCACCAACACGAGAAACTCAAATCTTTTCTTGATGGGACTTTTTCTTAACATCTTTTTAGTATATAGGCTCGCTACCTCTATCTTATAAGATAATCTTTCTTATTCAAATTTCATAATAATATAAGTTAGAAATTGAGGGTGTGTACTCGCTTTCGAGTCCGTCCTTGGACAGCGGTGTAAGGTTAATTCAAGGAGTGAGGTAATCAGCACGAAAAATGAGGAGTGTGGGGAGAACGAAGGAGCACCACTCACTTTGAATCACTTTGATGTGAAAGTAAAATATTCTTCGCGGTTGTTCCTCAGGAAACTTCTGAAATTGTGCATTTCGTGCGCGGTATTACGCAACGATTGTATCCCGCAGCGAAGTACTACCACCACAGACTTCTCACGAATACCTCAATTAACTTCAGACTAGCTCAGCCGTCCCAATTGGCGGGCCGGGCCAGAACGAGAAAGGCGTTCATGAGACCCCTTGTCTCCTCTCTCATCTCAACTTTGTGCTGGCCAACCAATTTATTGTTACAGTTTTTAGATTAAAACTTTTCAATTGAAAAGCAGAAGAAGAGAAAAATGCGTTCTGATTATGCCTACCAATAGAGGCATGTAGACCATTGTCACAACTATAAGAACCACGGAAAAGGGAAGGGGAGGGAAACCAGCATTCGAAGATGCACGGCCTTAGACTCCCTCATAGGTGATAGATAAGACAGGCCTCTCTCTCTCTTTCTCTTCCAGCTTCTCCGCTCACTCACATTCCAGCCCACGCCTCGTCTGTGGTGCCTTACATCCGCACTTTTTAAAAACGAGAGCGCACCGAGGGAGGGATGGAGAGGAGGGAGGGAGGAGAAAGAGTGAGGAGACAGAGAGAGAGAGGGAAGGGGGAAGGTGGGGAAGGAGAGGGAAGGAGGGAGGGAGATATGGTTGGAGTGAGAAGGCACTTGGATAGGGTTTCACTTAGAGACAGATACCACATCCACTCACTGTGTGGACTTCTTCCTAAAATCGCGGATGGGAAAGAGGCAAGAACGCTACGTAGGAGTGAGTAAAACGTGCGTTCACCTGTTGCTCCTAACTAAATCCCTAATCGGCTGTGGAGCGCACTGACTGTAGAGAAGAGAAGAGAGAAGAGAAGAAAGAAGAGAAGAGACTTGCGTAGGGTACTGAGTACTAGTGCTGGTACACAGGAAACTCATTAATTGGGACACATGAGCTCCTTCCCTTCTTCACTTCTCTTTCGGCGATTTCTCTGCTGATAACGTTGCGGTTCTCTTTTAAAACTGACTGTGAACGCAGATTTCTTACTTGTAATACTCCATTCCCATGCTTCTTTTGTCCCTTTTGTCAGCTCCAAAGTAAACACCCGGCATCTCGAGGCATCGCCTGGCATCGCTTAGTTTCTCTGATCGCGAAAAAAGGTTGTGCTTGTACGGGGCTGGGAATGCTGGCCATTGATTCCTCTTCCAAGCAAAGCAGTGCGGAAATGAGAAGAAATAAACCTTCTGCGTTTACATCTTGTCGAAGAGAAATGACTCAATGGCAGACGCGCGACAAGTCAAGAGTGGGAGCCACAGTACCAAGGGCTGGCATTGTACGCATTCATGACACGCCATAACATAACATTACACTTCATGCCCTTTAGCCCTGTGCAGTGTCGATCTCCTCAATACCGGTAGGTTCTCTTTTCTATACAATGTTCATGAATGACAAGTTTCATGAACAGTTTGTTTGTATAGTCTGGAAATTCGAACTTGGCAGTTTGAAGAAAAGGTAACTGTACTCAGTACCGGCAAGTACATTCGCAGCTATCTATCTGCCAAGAAAAGATGCCCGCTGGGATCACGGTGAAAAGCAAAATCGGTCCGAGTTGTGAAATTGTATTCACAGTCTACTAGCTAGTTCTTGGGGAGGGCTGATGCAAGATGAGCTCGCGTGACCTGGTGTGCACTTGCTCCTCGGCGCACGGCTGTTACCGTAGTCTATAGCCGACCTGTGCTTGCTCCAAAAAACGGTGAGATTGGAAGGAGGAAGGAGGAAGGAGCGAGGAGATAGGAGCGGGAGAAGGAAGGGGGATGCCTAGTACGATACCGGTTCATCTTGCGGTTAGGACGCACATGTGTTTAGGGTAGGCGTGCGTGTCGGAGCCCGAACTCACAGTCATTCATCACTCATTATTCACCATTCATCATGTCAATGTCAATGCCAATGTCAATGTCAATATCAATGTCAATATCAATGTCAATGTCAATATCAATGTCTCCCTCGCAGAATCTTGAGTCTCGATTTCCGAATTGATAGATTAAAAAGCTGTTCTTTCTTGTGCAGAGTCTTCACAGAACGCACGAAATGCGGGAACATTTCGCTGGGAATGTGTTTCAAAGATGCCTTTCTTTTCATATCTTTTCATCTTTCACATACCTCTCAGAATAGAGGAGGGCCACGGAGGAAGCAAACGCGCGTATAAGGAAGGAGTAGGCAGTAGTGGACAACTCTGAAGAAAAGGAAGGAGAGCTGTACGACACCGCCTTGTACTAGTACCTCAGCACAAGAACTGCTGCTGCGAATGCTAGGAGGAAGGACGATTTGCAGACTCAAAAGTTCCCCCTCTCTCTTGACTACTCAGAGTTGGCCCTCTTCAATTTTAAAAAGCTACGATAAGCGCTGTCTTCCGTGACTTTCTGACGGTGGCTTCTGGCTATCCTTTCGATTAATAATCGACAGGAAACCATTCATCAGTGCAATAATTCACTTTTAGAATTTAGAATTTAGAATTTAGAATTTAGAATTTAGAATTTAGAATTTAGAATTTAGAATTTAGAATTTCGAACTTGGAACTTTGGCGAGGGGAGGGGAGGCAAATACGAAGAGAGGTTTGTTGTTTTGAAGTGAAGCTTGGAAACAGTGAATCAAACGCTCTCTCCACGCGTCCTGAGGATACTTGCGTCGCGAATGCGATCAAATGCGAACAGAGAAAGAGCAAAGTGAAAAGACGCGAGGAAGAGAAGAGGCAGGCAGGGAGGGAAGCAAGCTTTCATTTGGTAATGGGTAAAAGAAAGAGAGAAGGCTGGACAACACGGGTTGTATTGACCGTGCAAGTTGTGTACGGTACTGAGTGTACTGAGTACTAAGTACTGAGTATTCCAAAAGACACTCTTGCGCCAAGTCAATCATTTTTACTTACTCAGTATCAGTTTCCCCCATTTCCCCCAGCCACTGGGAAACCACAAGTGCCGACAGTGGAAGAATACTGAGTATCGCAGTAATCGCAGTCTTGACAAGTTGTGCGGAGCGAGAAACAAACGACGACAAGCTTACATGAACTTATTTATCTTGCGCAAAGTCTGTCGCACAGAGCTTGCGTGCGGTCAGTCACTCCGCCGACGGAGCGTATTGTCGAGAATTCACTCGCTCACTCATAGCCAGCCGGCCAGCCAGCAGCCAGGTGTTCCACCCGTTACCATTTCCCCCGAGGCATTTGTCTTTTCTTGAGAAAGCGCTGCTGCTGCCCCATCAACCGCTGCTTCCCCGCGCCTCTTTCGTTCCTCCATCTATCTATCTCTCCATCTATCCAACCAATCCATCCATCCATCGCTTGCTCGCTCGAGAACGCGGTGCAGCGCAGCGTACTTGTGACGTTGACTTGCTCCGAAGCGAAGGCTGGCTGCGGGTCTGCGGACCGCCTTTCCATTCACATCTACTACATTCATTCGCATGTCCGTGCAGGAAGAAGCCACGGATAAGCGAGACATCATCATCCCATCCTTCTCCTTTCTCTCTCTCTCTCTCTCTCATTCATTCATTCTTTCTTTCTTTCTTTCTTTCTCTCCACAACGCTTCGGACTAGACTTTAGAGTTTCCGGCGTGGAGAGTACAGACTCTCGGACAGAGCAAATGACTTTGTTTGACTGATTGATTGATTGATTGATTGATTGACTGAGTGAGATTTTGATTGATTGATTGATTGATTAAAACGTGGAACGCATACCTCGAGCCGTCCAAAGCTCAAGCTGCGAGTGACGGCGGAGAAAGCATCTCTTCGAAGCGCACGCATCAGTGGGGGCGCAGCGCAACTCGCGAAAGCGCCCTGCCTGCTTGCCTCCCTCCTCTCTGTCATTGAGCAGTCCCGGCAGAGAGTCTTGTGTGGCCACACACGCAAGGCTTGCCCGACTCCAGAGCGAGTCAGCAACAACAAACCTGCAACGCGAGGCATTAAAGATTGAGGAAATGAAGGTGGTGCTTCTTGCCACGCTTTTCGGAACAGAAGCAGCGCCGCGTGTGCCAGAGGCTGACCCGGTTGGCGCCAAGACCACGACCAAGAGCCCGACAGTCATCAAAAAAGAAGAAGAAGAAGAAGATACTCAGTCGCGGCAAGATAAGGGAACGTTCGTTGGGAGGACGGTGGCCCGCGCCGAGTCCGTGTCATCGCGAGGGTCTTCGAACACGGACGAGCTTGAGAGCTGCTACGCCAAAGACTCCCCGCGACGGCCACGGGGATCGAAGAAGCGCGCGATGCGGAGCAGCAAGCCCGCTAATGCGTCAGCACACTCCAAGACGAGCATGGAAATCTTTCTGGCGCACGTTGTCAAGAAACCCAACGGGGAGACCGACGCGTCCGGAATTCTAAGTAAGGCTTGTTTCGAGGAGTGGCTCAGGTCGCGCAAGGGCGAGCTCAAGAATCCCTACCTCACCTACGTTCACACAATTCGCAGCCACGTCACTGGCGAGAAGAAGACTGGCCGCAACCCGTTCCCAAAGGAAGTGGAGGAGTCGCTGCTCCAACTCTTTAAGCGAAAACACATATGGCCGTGCTTTGTCGGCACGCGTGTCAAATACGGCATTCGCGGCATGACTGCGGTGGGCTACCATGAGGCCCAGCAAGACAAAGCAGCTGCCACGTCGAGCTCTTCCAGCTCCTCAGAGCGCGCTGACGCACTCGAGACTATACTCACAAAAACGGCGACAAATGCCACGTCAACAACTGCTGCGCAGTCGGCCTTGCCACCCATTGCGCCAGAGACGGCGAAGGAGACGTGCAAGACAATGCCGGAGCGGACCATCCCAGATTCCAAAAAGCGGAAAAGAGACGCCCCTGTCGAACAAGCTGAGGAGCAAGACCGTGGCGAGCCTCTCGGAATGGAAAATCGAGGATGGGACCCTTCTCCTGCCCGCTACAACTCTGGTTTCTCCGCCGTCGGCTCGGAATACACTCAAGAGGAAGATCTTTCAATGATTGAAGATATTTTAACTCTGTTAGATGACGAGAATTCCAAGCGGCCTCGACAAAACTAAGCCCGAGCTCGCTCGACTGGCCGCGCTTTCTGCTGCCTCCCTCTGTCCTGCCTGACGAATACCATCCCGCTATGCAAATCCTGCATTCACATGTCAATTGAGAACATACACCGACTCCCATCTGGACACTGCACCCTGGACCCTGAACTTTGACGACGAAGATCTAATCACCAATTCTTTCCGCGAAACCACTCGCTTCACCCTCGCCAGTTTTGCCCGCCACGAATCATTCGATACCATTCGGTCGCTGCGCGCAATTTGCAAGCATTTTCGTGCTGTCATGACATGAAATTCCTTATGTTACATACCTTCGCAACTTTGGCATTTTTGTTCAAGCGCTTTCTGACTCGATTCGATTCGATTCGATTCGACTCCTCTCGCTCGCTTCTTTTCCGCCACAGTCCATCGCAGTCCGCAGAGCGAAGGAGAGAATGAGTGGCAAGGAAAAAAAGAAATCATCAAACTCGCTGCGAGTAATAATTGTTTTTCATTCTCAGTCAGAACTGAACATTGATTGAGAAATCAATTGATTTGATAAACAACAATCCGCTGATGATCATGTAAGTGCACTAGTAGTACACAGTATGCAGACAGCACTACTCCACGTACAAATTTGCCGATGACGCTAGAGCTAGCATATACGTGAACTAGTAAAAACCCTTTAAGCCCCTAAAGTAAAAGAATCGCACACCTTAGTCTCTCTTAAATTAGGACTCAGTCACGCCGACATAGGACCAGAGCTGAGTGATCGGTGAACAATGGAACAATGGGGGTTTTTTCTCTGGGAAGCTTTTGCGAATCACAATATTACGCCTTCTACGGTTTACCCGAAACCTGTCCCAGAATCGTTTCGCTACTATTGGGAACAAAGGAAGCTTCACCCTCACGGCCGAAGCGTTCCGCAGTCCCATTACGTCACCCCTTTGATGGTCCTAATGCCTGGAACTGCTATTGTAATTATTAGAGAGCCGTAGCGACTCACGGGTCAGGAAAAATCCCGCCAACTGAACAGGAATGAATGAATGAATGAATGAATGATGAAACCGCAACGGTGATTTTGATGGCGGCTCGACCACGTGGACAGCCAATACATTCATCCAATCAACGTCGCGCTCCCATTCAAGCATAATTTTCCATCTTTACAGTGACAACAAACACAACAACAACAACCAACATCACCAAAATCAATCGAAAGAGATTCACTGCCAACCACAACAACAAATCACAACAACAACAACAACAACCAAAATCGTTGGCTCACCATAGTCTTTTCGCTAGCTAACCCTTACCCCGCAACTAAATCGCAGCAAACGGGATCTCCGCGGGTCCTACCGCTCACATACCCGATACCATAGCCCCATCGCCGTACCCCGGTCGCGTGCAAGCAAGCAACAGCTGCGAACCGCGGAAGGAAAGGGAAGGAGAATTTGCCGAAACGCGTCCCGTGGGCGTCCCACGTGGCACGAGTCCCAGTGCGGTTTGTAGCTGCGGGATAGGACGTTACGTCGCGCACTTGTGGGAGGCGCCGCAGCGTGGGGGAACGGGAGTGGGAAAGGAAGGAGAGCCAAGGAAAGCAACGTTGGACGTGGAAGAACAACGTTGGAAGTGGAAGAACAACGTTGGAAGTGGGAGAACAACGTTGGAAGTTGAACAACAACGTTGGACGTGGAATAGCAACGTTGGACGTGGGAGAACAACTTTGGCATTTGAACAACAACGTTGGAAGTGGAAGAACAACGTTGGACGTGGAATAACAACGTTGGAAGTGGAAGAAGAACGTTGGAAGTGGGAGAACAACTTTGGCAGTTGAACAACAACGTTGGACGTGGAAGAACAACGTTGGAAGTTGAACAACAACGTTGGACGTGGAAGAACAACGTTGGAAGTTGAACAACAACGTTGGACGTGGAATAGCAACGTTGGACCTGGGAGAACAACTTTGGCAGTTGAACAACAACGTTGGAAGTGGAAGAACAACGTTGGACGTGGAATAACAACGTTGGACGAAGAATAACAACGCTGGACGAAGAATAACAACGTTGGACGGAGAATAACAGCGTTGGAAGTGGGAGAACAACTTTGGCAGTTGAACAACGTTGGACGTGGAATAACGACGTTGGACGTGGAACAAACGGCGACAGTGGATTGCGAGGTTTGCAGAGCGCTCTGGAGCCTGGCGTTTGGTGGTTGGAGCTTGGAGTATCGAAAAGATCTGCGCGCGAGGTTGCTTCGATTTTGAGCTCAAGGTTGCTTCGGGAGGCGGTGCCAAAGTGGGGCGCAAAGCTGTGATAGGGTCGGATTTAGAGTTCTTTAATTGACAGTGCAATACTGGTCTGGAGGCCGCAGTCGATACGGGAGTTTTTGGTCGAGGCGGTTTTCGACGAACTGGTTGCACGCGCTCTTCGATCAACCAGTTGATTGCTGGTTTTCTTGTTTACACGCCGACAGGAAGAAAATGCGAACGTCTTCGCCAGCATGGGCGCTCGCGCTAGTGGCAATTATGGTAGTGGTGCCCCGAGAGACAGGGCTTACAGTACATGAGTTGCTACGGAATGAGGCCGGACAACACGAGCGCAATGGTGTCAAAACGTCAAACTTCGGTCGCGCAAGAGATGCAGGGTTTCAGGCGAAGACATGGGTGCGAGATGGCCCGTCGTGGACACAAGCCTCGCAAACTCAGATGGATGCGCTTGAAGCCGTTTGGCGTGGAGGCTCCGAAATAGAGACCGTTCTGCAGCGAGGGGTCGTGAGAGCTGACGAAAAAATTTCTTGCGAATGGTGCTGGACAAAGGCCGGGCATTGGACTGTGGTGGAGGCTTCGTTGACGGCAGTGGCGGTGGCGGGAATGGCTGATGCTAATCTCAAAGGAGTCGCTCTTGAGACGCGCGATCTGACTTCTGCCAGTGAGCTTGTTTTTAGGTCGCAGCATTCTGGAGCAAGATCCTCTCTTCCTGAGCGCGTAAACACGTCTGTGAACGCCACGCGGCAAACGCCAGTTGCGCTTCAAGAGAGTCTGCGAAACGCGCTCCGAGCAAACGTAAACAACATTGCACACCTGAACTCGATTAGCCAGTTCTTAATTCTGCCCGTCACGGAGAATGGTGGAGCCCGCCAAAAGCAGCAAGTGGTTGTGGAAAGGTTTTTCAATGGCAAAAAGTTTGTTTTTGTTCGCCATTCCAGCACAGAAACGATAGAAGGAGTTCTTACGTTCGGAAACCGACTTTACGCAGTGTCCGGGAACGGTGAGCTCTTGGAGAGGCGCTGGACCAAAAGCAACACGCTAGAGTGGAAGCGCCATGACACCTTCAAGCTATTTGGGCAACCAATCGTTTCCAGCAAGCGCGCAGCAGACTCGATTTTCTTTCTCGATGACTATGGAAATTTGGTGGAGCGAGTGGGAAGGCCACCCAACCAGCCGATCGAAGAGGGGTCTGATGAACACGATATGTTCACCTGGAGTTCGTTCGAGGCCGACCGAGATCCCATGGCGCGCCGGGCAGAGCGGCCAGTTTTCATTTTAGATGCTGAAAGCTTGGGCCCCAATCTATTGTTCTTTGTAGGCGAAGACGGAAACTTGCTCCAGGGCACCCTTGACCGCATGCTTTTCAAGATTTCCTTCACAAACTTTGGCCGACCCCATAACTTGCCTTTGAGTCCTGTGCGGGGGCAGCTTTTGCGGGTCGAGTCTCAGACTTCATCGCTCTTCAAGTCACTTTTCACTACTTCTCTCACCGGAGACCTCTTGGAGTTTGTAATTCCAGACTCTGGGAGTGGCCACCATTGGGTTGTACATGGTCACCCTGGTGCAGGGCATGCTCTCAGCGGTCCTCTTGGCCGAGCCAGTCCATCAAACACTGCTTCGACAGTCTTTTGCGTGACAGAATCGGGCGTTTTGGCCGAGCGCCACTTGCTCGCCGGTGAGTGGGTATGGGTGCTCCACGAGCAGCCATCATTACAATCAATTGCAGCAGACAAGTTCCGCCACAGGCCGGAATTTGACAATGTCACAATCCCACTGCAGCCTGGCCCCGCGACACTTGTTTTCGCGTCAACGATGATCTTTTTGACAAAACAAGTCAAGCTTGAAGAGGGTCTCTATGCCGGTCCATACTTGGCCGAGCTCAAGTTTTCCAACAGTGAATGGGAGTGGAGCTTGCAAGAGCTTCCCGAAATTGGCCAGGCCACCTATTGTGTTCCTAGCAAGACCTCTCCGGACAGTTGCATAAAGTTTCAGGCCAACGAGAATGGAAACTGAGCCTCTCTACTTTTATTTCACATGTACATGTATATAATCTATCTTATTACTGTAAATCTCTAGCTAGCTAGCTCTGTGTGTGCTTGCGCCACAGTTGCCGCTCTGTTGAGAGACGCTGGACTGGCGAGTAATCTCGCGTTTGTCCCAGCACACTGAACACACACACGGCCACCTCACCTGTACCTCTTTCGGACAGAGCGCTCGAGACTACCGGGATGAGAACAGAACAAACCGCAGTGCCTCGTCGAATTGAAACTGTATGCAAATGTGATGCAGTACATTGTGTCACGCGCTCTTGCTTTTCGAAGAAACGCCGTGGTGCCCTCAAAGATTTTTTTGGTTTTATTCGTGCACAGCTGGAGGCTCGTGGGTCTGAAAGTCTCCCACTACACGGGGATGCGCCACCAAGGCATGCTCGATCGAACCCCAGTGATTTGGATGCTCTTGATACCACTCGAAAGTGTTCCTCATACCTTCGTCAAAATCTACCTTCTGAGCCCACCCCAACTCGGAGAGTTTTGACCCATCAATGTTATACCTAGTGTCGTTAAATGCGCGATCCTCGCAGAACAAAAGCCAACTGTCCCTCTCGCTCGACTTTCCAAACAAGCTCAAAATTTTTTCCGCGATTTCCAGGACAGAGTATTCGAACTTCCCCCCAATGTTCAAAATCTGACCAGGTTGCGCATATTCCAGGACCGTCATAAAAGCATCTGCAACATCGGTTACGTAGAGCATGTTTCTCCGCGTCGATCCATCCCCATGAATCGTCAAAGGTTTTCCACGTAGCATCTGATTAATAAATTTCGGAATCAGCTTTTCCGGGTATTGTGCTGGGCCGTACACGTTGTTTCCTCGAGTGATGACAACAGGAAGCTTGAACGATCGATGATACGCCTTACAAAGAAACTCTGCCGCGGCTTTCGTCGCTGCATACGGATTTGTGGGCTCCAAGACTGACTCCTCCTCCATCAAGTTCCCCCCCTTGCTCTCGCCGTACACCTCGTCGGTGCTGCAATGAATAAACCGCTTGATCCTTGGTCCCATGCGCTTGGCTGCCTCCAGAAGCACGTGGGTACCCATGACGTTTGTTGAAGTGAACCGCAGACTGTTGCCGAATGAGTTGTCCACGTGCGTTTCGGCAGCAATGTGAAGCACGGTATCGATTGCCTCTGCCTCCATCACGTACGCCACTAGGTCAGAAGACGTGATGTTGCCGTGCACAAACTTGTACCGCGCTCCGTGAGCATCTTCAAGCCCCTGCAGATTCCTCATTGATCCCGCATAAGACAGGCAGTCGAGCACCACAACTTTCACGTCTGACCCATACTTTTCCAGCAGCCTCTTCACTACATGGCTCCCGATGAATCCCGCGCCGCCAGTAACCAGAACATTGCGCGGCACAAAGCTGTCGTGCGACGCCATACAAACCCCGCCAACTCAAAACCTCCTGCCACCTGTATCAGTCGAATACCTCCGACCTTTCCAGTGCCAGGCACACCGGCCTCAGACAGCTCGCAATCCGCAACTTCCAACCGTGCGCTTTGCAATCTATTCGCGATCTAGAGGCCACAGGTTTCACAGGTCGTACACTGCTTGAACGAGCTTGTAGAACTCGGCTTCGAGTTTCGAGTCTCCGAGACAAGGCAAAGGAAAAGGGAAAGTGAAAGGCGCCGGCCCACTCCGAAGACCAACAGAAACTTCCTCCTGAACCAAACTTTGAACGAGAGTCAAGGAACGACACAGTTGCAGCGGCCTCACCGCCGACGGTATTAGTACTCGAGTACAACTTTGCGGACTGCCTCTTCCGCTGCACTGCACACGTCTCACACGCATGCGTCTTTCCACTATCTCACATAAGTTATCTCACATTATCTCACCCTGCCTTTACTCATAAGGTACCCACACGACTGCGATGGATGATGGATGATGGATGATTGAAGATGCATGGAGGAGCTTAGCATCGACTCACTGTCGGCGCTACTTGTGACAGCACGTCAGTCGACTGCCTGTCTGGCTTCCTACGATTCCTAGTCGGTGCTGTCTTCACTTTCCAAGTTACGGTAGTTCGAAGTTTGCCTTTTGCTGTGTTACATTGGCAAGAGAATGCATGGATTGGTTGATTGGGGATTGGTTGGAGAGCTGAAAAACCGTCTTTCGAGCTCATGATTTGCCAATTCGTTGTTGCTTCACAAGCAAATGGCGAAGGCAAGGTGAAACTGATACTGATGCTGACAGTGGTGATAGGGAGAGGGATAGCGAGATGAGCGTGGATTACATTTGAAAGAAAACGATGAGGATGTCGTGGGCAGGACCCTGGTGAATGTGAATTGCAAAAGTTAGGATTGCAGCCGTGTGGTTGAAAAAGGAATCGGATGAGCTTTCTACTTGAGACAGAATGGTGGACTTGTTCGAAGTTTGGGGAGAAGGTGAAGAAAGGAGTGGTGCACTGAACACACAAATTCGCAGTCCTGCTCCAACTTCAGAAGAGAACACGCTGGGAAACGAATCCTATATGCTATATGCCGGGCCAAGCACAAGGCATTGGCAAAGAAATTTGGTTCATGTTGAAAGAAGAAAAAAAGGATATCGATTCTATTGTTCATCATCGTAAGCGGGTTCCGGCTGCCTCGAAAAGCAGAAATGAAAGCAAGGAAAGCACGCCATGTGCAAGGGCGCCTTGGAAGAAGTAATTTCGTGCTGCGGAGAGGCAACTTCTCTTTGCCGCTCTTGCCTTCGGTGCTCTGCTCGAGCGCGACGATCTTTGGCGCGAGCAACGATCCGCTGGGTAATACTCTTGAGACGGTTTTTCGACTCCTCGTCCACGTCACCTGAGTCCTTCCGAGGGACTTCGACATCGATTTCAAATCGCTGCATTGCCCCCTTGGCCTGCGTGGCACTCTTCTCCTCGTGGATTTGAGATATGTCTATGTGTACATTCACCGTTTCCGCTCCCTCGCTATCCTTCTCTTCTTCCTCCTCCTCCTCCGCATCGTCGTCATCGTCCTCTTCGAATTGCCCGCTGTCGAGGGATATGTCCTCCAGCTTGGGCTTGCGCATCTGCGTGCCATTCTTTCCTTCGCTCAGACGGTCGAGATGTGACTGCACGACGGCATTGGCAGTGATTTCCCTTTTGTGTTGCAAACTAATGGTTTGGAATGCACGAACCCACCGGACAGCCTCGGTGGTGTCCGTGGCTCGAAAGACAAAGACACGGGAAGCGTTGTTCCGCGATGCCTCGTCGGTTAGCTCCACCTCAAATTGCGAGCTTTTCCCGGTTCCAAGTTCAGCGTTCTTCCCCGACTCAGAGTGGTAAGCTCTCTTGATCTCCTCGAACGGGATCTCCCTCGTGGCGTCGCTATGATCCTCGTTTGCGCCATATCTGAGCACTCCCTTTTCGCAGTCTAACACGCAAAATCTGTTCTGCCAATGAAATACACCCAGTCTGATACCCTTCTGTTTCTTTTTCAGCAGGTAGCCCTGAGCAAACGAACGAAATTTAATCGCACAGTGTCAGTCTAGTCGATTCCCCGCTCAGTCCCATGACCGCCAACGAACATGCAACAACAACAACAACAACAACGCACCTCTTTGAGTACAGGAATCATCCTGCGCTCGAACGAGTCGATATCTTCCTCTTCATCGCTCCACTCCACGCGGTTCGCAAGCATATTTGCGCCGAAATCTGTACGCAGCGTTCTGTCCTTGCGGTCTTCGCTTCCTATATTCGCAGTCGCGGCTCCTCCCACGTGCTCGACCCCGCCAAACGACATATGCGCTGCGGGCGCTTGTTCCGTCCCTCGAGCTCTTGGATCCTCAACAACCCGTGTCTTGAGTCCGAGTCCAGAGTCCAGAGTCCAAAACTCCAAAGTCGAACGCGAAATGTCAAAGGTCAAAAGCTTCGAGCTCTGTCGCCTCGCCAAATGACCCCAATCGCAGAGGGCGTTGACACAACAGCTATGGGTCAGTCGCACTCTGACGACTTGCCCTCTCTCTCTGTTTCTCTGTCTGTCTGTCTGTTTGTCTGTCTGTCTGTCTCTCCCATCGAAGACTATCGAAGACTCCACTAAACTTGAATTCGTCGAAGCTATCGCCAAAGTGAATGAGGTTGACTTTTGGCCAAGTGCAAAAGTGCAAGAGTGCACGTGCCCATCAGCTACTGTACTGTAATTCATAGTACCTGCTAAGCAATCGATGGCGAGGCGGAGAGCATTAAGGATAATGGTGGATGGAGCATTAATGGAAATGCAAATTGATCCGTTCAGGAGTCTGATGGCTTTGGTGGAAGACAATAAGAGCAGCGTGCGAGTCGTAGTGCCAAGTCGTTTTGGGTTTGCTTTGCTTTTATGTCGTTGGTCTTGTTGCTCTCATACCAATGCCAAGATCGAGCGATCGAGCGATCGATCGATCGATTATCGTGGCGGTTGCGGTTTGTGGTTGCGGTGTACGCAGAGGTTGAACGCATTACGAATGAAAAGATGGAGAGATTCTTGTGCTTTCTGCGCTTCCCGTCTCGTGCTGTCGAATCAAATGGTGGCGTTCGTCTTTATCTGCTCGTTGAGGAGATCGTCAAATATGGAACTTTTATCGAGCCGGGGAGGCGGCACTGTGGGTTATTGTCACAAAGAGGATTCCAAGCCCCGGGGAAATCCCCGGCATCCTCGGTCCTGCATTGAAACATCGGGAAAAGGAATGTAGAGAACGCACATTTTATTTGGGTACCCATTTGTTTTCAATGAAATACTGCCAAATCTAGCAAATTGGAATCGATGTCGTACTTCGAAATAAGTCTGTCAAGTGGCGATGATTGATTGAACAGTACATTCCATTTCGCGCCCCCAAGATTGGCGTCACGTTTATTGTTGACTAGATGGGGCGCTGTGTTCTTGGCTCGCCCAGGCGAGGCCTTTGACCTTTCCTTCTATGAGTCGCGAAGGTCTGTAAGCCGCGACTTCTCCAATGCCCATTTGAGCCTGACGATAAGTGTAGCGAAAGGGCCACTCCGGCAGGGCGCCAAGACAAGCGCGGATGACCAAATCCGGGATATGGACACCAGTGCACAGTGTACGCGGTGTTCGGTGTTCAGTGTTCAGCGTTCAATTTGTGCGCTCATCACCGCTTCTACGTCACCAATGCAATCATGATGTCTCTTGTAAACTTGTTTCACTGCCGACTCACAGCCATCAGATCCAAGCACGCTGATAGGGACAGCAGGGCCACCATGTCTATCTCCAATTAGCTCACGGGAAGCAAATTGTTAAACTAATGTAAAGACGATCCAAATCAAAACAAAACTTGAAAAACAATCCAATCCAAAACAAACTGAACCAAAACAAATCTCAAACACTTCAAATCAAACCGACTCAAAACCAAAACAAGACAAAGCAAAACACAAGCAATCCAATCCAATCCAATGCAAACAACCCAAATCCAATCCAGAACACAACAAAGAAACAGAGCAAACAACTTCAATCAAACCAAACCAAACCAGACAAAGCAAAGCAATGCAGAGCAATGCAGCAGTACTCTAGAGTACATGTTAGCAAGACAGTGACACTTTCAGGTTCGAGGAACAAACTTGGGAACAACGTCTTGAATATAATTGGTACTAGAGCTGTACTCCAGAAGACCACATTGCCATAATTGTCATAGCCAGAAGAGAACACCATGACATGATAACCATGATACATGAAACAACGCAATGGAAACTATGGAAACACCACAAGCCAGCCGCCCCGTACTCACTGTCAGTACTCGAGTACTTTCGCAGAAGCAAAGCGCACAGATAGATGGAGACGGCGGCATTGCTGCCGTGGCAGAGCCTGTCGCGGTGGCACGTGGACAGGATATGCAGTTTGCAAAAGCCTCTCGTGGTCTTGGCTGGAGGCACGAGCCATGAACGAGAACTTGTCGCGCGAGCTCTCGCTGAGGAAGAGTCGTGGCGAACGGTGGAGCTGAAAGATGCGCTGCTGTTGGGTCAAGATGTCGATGCCGATGCCGATGCCGGTGCTCTGGTCGCCAAGTCTGTCGTGGTGCTCGGCGAAGATGACGAGCTCGTCGATGTCATGGAAGAGCTCCAAAATGTGCGGCCAGTGGTGTGGAGCATAGAGTGGGAAAGGCTTGCAACAGTGCGCTCCGAGGGGGTTCTTAGCGTGCGGGATCTGGCAGCGATCGTGGACCTGGATGAGGATGACATCCAGCTGCATCAGACCGAGTCCACTCTCTGGAGTCTGTTGTCCTCCTGCAAATCGGAGAGTGAACCCCAGGATGCTTGGCGGGTGGATCAGGAAGAGCTGTGCCGCTTGCAAGGCATCATTCCCGAGGAGAGACTAGCGCAGTACCATAAGGACGTGTTTCGAAACGTGTATGGCCGCAACAACTGCCGGCCGTGGGATGAGCCCTCACCATACATGCTTGACCATCTTGCCGAGCACGCGGTGCTCGGCGGAGAGGAAGCCATTGCACACCAGCTCACTTTGAACATTAACTGGGTGCTCAGAAAGGCTGCCGGCAAACCGCAGCACCTTGAGTCACTATTAGAAATCGACATGCCCATTCTGTGTGGAATATCCAGCAGGGCCGGCGACATTTTGCAGCGCGCTCTCAAGAGCTACCTGGCAATCAGGATGTACACCCAAGGCCTTGCAGATGCCACAGAGGCCAAGCAGGTCTTCGCAGAGTTTATGTGGAACAAGTTGCGCGGGGTCGTCGTCGAAGACAGGTACATTCACATCTTTATCATAAATTGCAATGCCCTGCGGAAGAATCTTGCGCTTCGGCGTGCCACAGAAGCGAATTCTACGAACGCTGGTCTGCTAGCAGGCACGACAGCAAGGTGGCCAGTGCTTGCAGACGCAATGGTAAGTCCAAGCCTCTTTTTCGTTGAATTAAAACTCCGTTTGCAAGCTGACCTTCTTAGTATTTAAGCACCCCCTCTTGTTTCGCTTCAAAGGACTTCACGAGGCGGCTATTAAAGATGTAACTCCTCTGGGGAAGGGCAAGTTTGCATCGGCTGGAGCAAATGGTCAAGTCAGAGTGGTTGATTGGGAAACTGGAGCTGTTGAATTGCAGTTCCAGGCCCACACAGGGTGGCCCGTCGTTAAAATTACTTATGCACCTTCCCTCGATGTGGTCATCACGGCATCGACGGACTCGACGTGCAAGTTGTGGAAAGGAAGCGAATGTATTGGAACATTAACTCTTCACGCCGATTCTGTCAGGGCCGCTGTTGCAATGAAAACGAGCGGGGGAGACATAGTCATTTCTGGATCAGACGATGGCACTGTCATTGTGTGGGACGCGGAGACCTTGCAAGCACATCATTCGTTTGTCAACGTTCACAGCGGGTGGTGCACGGATGTTGATGGATGGGTTGACCCTGCAGACTGCGTCTTGAAGCGGATTGTAAGCTGC
Organism: Parietichytrium sp. I65-24A; assembly: GCA_012862575.1. Taxonomy (NCBI): domain Eukaryota; class Bigyra; order Thraustochytrida; family Thraustochytriidae; genus Parietichytrium; species Parietichytrium sp. I65-24A. The sequence continues at coordinate 58,961 of BLSF01000058.1, forward strand.
GCAGACGATGGTGGCGTTTGCCTATGGCTCGATCTTGATGACTCTGCAGCTCCGTTCAAGCTCGAACATCATGCCAATCAAGTATTAGCTGTGTCGTTTGGAGCCACTGGCGACAAAATATTTACAGGGTCTGCTGATCGCACTGTTGCGGTGTGGGATCTTGAGCCTCCGGAAGGGCACCCAGTGCTGTTGCGCCTTTTGGAAGATTTTGAAGGTGATGTAAGAAGTCTGACACCTTTGGAGAACGTCCTGTTCACTGCTTCTGGCGACCATTTTGTCCGTGTATGGGATTGGACCACTGGGGAACTCTTAGAGAAGCTGCGCGGTCATTCGGATTGCGTCAATTGCGTCTCCATCCTCCAGAGCGAGGCACCTTCGTCCACGTCTCCAAGAAGCTTGCAGGTCTCTGAATGCACAAGCGCTATTTTGGCAAGCTGTGGTGACGACTGTTCCGTTCTCCTGTGGGACCTCAAGACGGAACACTGTACCGCCATCCCAGCATCCTTCACAACTCATGAGAAGGAAAGCGGCGAAGCTGTCTCTGGAGGAGAAGAGGAGGCACCAATCGAGAATTCTGGGGCGGAGTTATTCGACAGAACGGTGACCTCATTACACATCAAGAATGAGCACGTTTTCTTTGGGACCGCCAAAGGCCCTATAAAGGCCTTTCATCTCCACTCAGATATTTTCGTCGCGAGTTTAGAAAAGCACAGTGCAGCCATACACGTGTTCGCTTCAAACGATGCGTACCTTGTGAGTGGATCGCTCGACTGTTCGGTCGTGATATGGAGTCTGCAGGATCTGACCTGCAAGTACGAGCTCGTGGGGCACATGGCTGGGGTAACTGCACTCTCCATCAACCACGAAGTGGTTTTGTCAGGGTCAATGGACCAGAAAATCGTTGTCTGGGATGTGGAATCTGGAGCACGAAAGCACGTTTTGCGAGGTCACGAAGGCCAGGTCTCTCACCTCTCAAGTATACATGGAATGATTGATCTGAAGCTCCCTGCAATCGTCCTTAGCGCCTCCACGGACAAATCTATTCGTAAGTTGTTTTACAGCCCATGCATTCGATGGCTGCATTTCTTCTAACCACACTGTGCGCTTCGGTTCTAGGAGCTTGGGATCTCGACTCCGGGATGGAGGTTCGCTTGTTGAGCGGCCATACGGAGGCAGTTCAGTATGTCCAATTCTTTGGCCACGAGGATGGTAAGGAACTCTCGATTTCTTATGGCAACGATCGGACCGTTCGTCTGTGGGACACCGTTTGGGGCCGACAATTGCGTGTCGTTGCTGAATTTGACAGTTTAATCAGCGGGTTCTGTGTCAACAGTGCCCAAGGCTTGGCCTATGTCAGCACGGTCAGCGGCGCTGTCACTTGCTGGACTCGAGCAGGAGAGAAAATCGGTGAGTACTCCTCCCATGACACTGCTCGAGGGCTTGTGTTAGCAACCGGCTTGACCTGCGCGAAGTCTTTGCCTGACGAGGCAGTCGCTCCGTCAGGGGAGACAGGCCTCAGTACGGACGCTGTTATCGCCACTTTGGGGGCTCTGGAAGAAGACGACAACTCCATTCTATGTGTCGCCCATGAGAAGTCGTTCTCGTTTTTATCTCCGCGGAAGCTCGCCTTGATTCGGAGCTCGCAGAACACGTATGCATCCATGGACCACCCGCGACTATCTGGAAGCGTATCCGAAATTGTGTTCGCTGGCCCCTCTTTAGACCAGCCGCAAGCATGCCAAGGGGCCCTGGCAATGGCGTTCAAATCCGGTGGAGCATGTCTGCTGGATGTCTATTTTTTTCGTCGCGAATGAAAAGTAGTCGTGACCAACTATAAATATCAATAGTACATGTGTTCCCTGCAAGCAGCTCCGTCCACTGCGTAGTCCAGAAGGTGATATCTTGCTCGCAACTCCAAAGTCCGCGCCAAACAAGGCAAAATCATTAGCTAAAGAGCGAAAACGAACTTCCATGGACCATCAATCCTGCTGGCACCTCTCCCACATCGCAGAAGCTGAATGAGCTACTCTGAACATTTGGTTTCTGTCACAGTAAAGCACTGCGTTGACCTCCAACTTCAAGCACCCACTACCCAACCAAAACGAAACCATTTTTTCTCCCTCCCTTCCTCCATCTCCCAAAGCCCAAACATCCCCAACATCCCCAACATCCCAAACGCCAACACACCGACTAGAGAGGAACAAAACGAACGCAAGGAACCTCTCCACTCCACGCAGGCAAAGCAAAGCAAACAAAAGCAAAAAGCAAAAAACAAAAACAAAAACAAAAACAAAAACAAAAACAAAAACAAAAAGCAAAAGCGACCGCGTATGCCACCCGTGCACGCTCCTCACAACAGGAGAAACAGGAGCCACATTCGCCGTCCGCCCTCACAAGACCCCAGAAGGCAAGACGGAACGCCTCACAAGGCTCCAGGGGTCTGAAAGAGTGTGAAAGAGTGTGGAAGAGTGTGAAAGAGTGCGAAAAAAGATCGTGAAAGAGCGCGAAAGAGTGCGAACGGCGAGGATCGAACCGGGGCCGAAAAGGTATGGCAGACGTGAATGGCAGCAGCGTTGCTGCGGCCAATGCGGAAGGCGAGGGCGACGGCGTGAGCGCGTTTTATGAGTTCGCGTTGCTGAGCGCAGACGGTTTGGCGTTGTTTTTGGCTTCCGGGGCGCTGTTCTGGGTGAAATGGGCGCTTCAGAAGCGCAATTCCGAACGAGCAGAGTCGCAAGGCGAAAGTCGCATGGAGCGATTTCTCGACACGAGTGCATGGGCTTGCCTGTGGTTTGCGTTCAGCGTGAGCTTGGTGATATACAACAAATGGTTGCTGTTCTCGTGGGAAGGCGGATTTAGCTTCCCGTTGCTGATCTCCACTGCGCACATGGTCTTCAAGTACTTGTTCTCGCGATTGCTGGTGTGGTGCTGGGGAATGGAGGTGCCCGAGGTGGGCAGGACGGTGTGGTGGTTGTCGGCAGTCCCGGTGGGGATAACCACGGCGCTGGACATTGCCGCGTCGAATGCGTCGTACATGTACGTGAATGTGACCTTCTACACGGTGGTGAAAAGCAGCAGCCTCATTTTCACGCTCATGTACTCGGTGATCTACATGCTGCAGCCGCTCAGCGGGCCACTCACGCTGTCCGTGCTCATTGTCGGCGCCGGCGTCATCTTGTCGTCGTACGGTGACACCAACTTCAACTGGTACGGCTTTTGGCTTTTGATTGGGGCTGCTGCCGTGGGCGGGTTTCGCTGGAACCTCACCCAGGTGCTGATGAGACAAATTCAGTGCCACCTCGACGCCGTGTTCACGATATACCTCATTTCTCCAGCTGCGGCGTTCACGCTGCTGCCGTTCATGTTCGCGACTGAAGCAGTGCCATTCTTTGAGTCCAAGTTTTTCACAGATCCGAATTTGCTCATGCTCTGCTTAGGGAACATTTTTGGCGCCGGTATCTTTTCCTTCTTTCTTATCCTAGTGGAGCTGCAGCTGCTGCAGAAGACGTCTTCGATGAGTTTAGGCATCATTAGCTATGCAAAACAGATCTTGCAAGTGTCCTTCTCGGTGGTGGTGTTTGGGGACACCCTCACCTTTTTGAACATCATGGGATTCCTGGTCACCATTGTGGGAATGGCGGCCTACTCGTATGTTCAGGAGAATTCTTCCCAGCATCAGATGATGCATGCCGATGAGAATAATGATGGGCTCTTTGTCTTTGACGAGTTTCAAAATGACGACTTTGACACCGACGGACTTTACTCTGAGCGAGACTATGCACAGGATGATGGAAGCAGAAGGCGAAGTTTTTCGAGGGACTCCACATAGTAGCCTCCATCTCATTGTGTCTCACCTACATTTCCGAGTTGTAGGCATGCTCTTTGCTGCTTTGTGAAATGGAATGAAATGAAATGAAATAGAAGAGACCCAACACTTCTCTGTGGCCTTTAATTTTCTGTGTGTGTGCGTATTGAAGAGGTATCAATGCTTTGAAAGTTTTGTATTCATCTGCACTCACCATGTTTTTTACTTTAACTGCAAACTAGAATAGGAAATCTGTGATTGGCTTTCTCTTTTTTTTTTAATTCATACCTGCAAAATAAAACAAGAGAGACGTTCAGAGCCGGTAACGTCACTCTAAATTGCTGAAAGGGGCAATTTCAAAGCCCGCAAAGCTTCGAAGAATGAACAAAGTGCCAGTTCTAAATTATAGTATATGATATGGAAATCGTGTCATTGTGCGTGCTCCGTTATTTTTAAAAAGAAGAACGGAGAGGTTTCTAATTCTTGCAGGTCCTGTTCACCAGTCTTTGTTCACGCGTTCTTAGGAAAAGTGAAAAACGCTCGCGGCCTGGCTCCGGCGCCAAACCTCCCAAACCGTCTCAACTCTCGGCAGCTGATTCGGCCGTTCGCGGAATCTTTGGCCCGAGCCGCTGCTTGGTTTCGAGCCAGGGAGACTCGGCCTGAGTGAGCTCCTTGGGTGGATTCTGATTCTTCGAAACTCCGAGCGCCGAGTAATCAGGAATCGGGTTGGCTTTATGAATCAGCGACCTGCGGTATTCCTTGAGAGCACGCTCCTCTTCCTCAGCTCTGGCTCGCTCCATGCGCTCGTTCTCCTCCTCTGCGAGGCGAGATTTCTCAGTCATGTGCTCATCAAATTCCGCACGGCTCTTTGCACGCGACTCTGTGTTGAGCTTGACATCTAAGACACCAGTTATCTGAATGTGATGCTCTGGGCTAAAATCCTTCTGATAGGTAGAGGAGGGTAGCGGGCGAGCCTTAAACTGGTGCTTTGCCGCTTCTGCCTCGTTTAGCTCTTTCAGCTTACGATCAAACTCCTCCTTGCTCTGCTTTGAGCGGTGGACTGTGATGGGTGTTTTAGGATCTGTCAGCGGGCGCTCAGCAATGCTAGAAGACACTGGAGATGGCGGATTCCGAGCTACCATGATAGGGCGAGCCTTAAAGTGGCGAGCCTCTTCGTCCTTTTGCTCCTGCTCCCGGAGCTGAGCTTCCAACTTTTGCTGTGCCAGTTCGTGTCGCTTGTCACTTTGAAGCTGGAATGGCTGAGGCTTGACTGGCTCGCGCTTCTCGACAACTGGGAGTTTAGGCGGCTTGTTGAAATTTGGCATCTTCCTCTTTGGCTTGGCTTCATTTGGCTTGGAGTCGCTCAAAGAAGCCTGAGGCGAGGGTGGTCGAGCGGCGGCCCTCGCATCTGTAGCAAACGAAAAAGGTTTCGACTCTGTTGGGCCTGATCTCCTTGCCCCGCTCGCGCTTGAGTTTGATCTCGGTCTAGAGCGTAGCGGGGTGGGCCTGCGCCCGCCGTCTGCTTGCTGGCCGGCGCCGCTCGGTGTTCCTGGCTTTCTCTGAGTTGCCCTCTGCTGCGTATGCGAAACAAAGGGTTTGGAAACGCAGGGTGCTTTCTTTGCCACCTTTGGAACGCCAAGATCGCCAGCACTCTCTAAGATCCGCCTGTTCAGGGGCCGTGCTTTGAAAGGCTTCTGGAGATTCTGGGCGATTCGCTGCTCCTTTTGTTCGGTACTTTCTGGATCTGCCACCGGGCGCGTCCGCTTATCAGTTGCAAAGTGAGGCTCCTCCGGCTGCGTGAGGCGTAGCTCCGTTTTTTCAGGTAGCTCCACTTTTTTGGAGCGGTTGCGAAAGCGGGCTGGCGTTTTCGTCTGAAACTTGGTGACTTGGACAGCGAGAGGAACGAAATCGCTTCCCTCCTTTGTCTTAGCATCATCGGCCTGCTTGACGCGAGCGTCTGAAGCAAACTTGAATGGGGCCGGTTGAGTTGGGCGAGGTTGCTGCTGCCCATCACCGGCCGCAGGTACCTGCTTTTTGGAGTTCTTCTTTTCTTCCTCCTTCCGGCGCAGCTCCTCTTGCTCCTTCTTCTTCAGCGCGGTAGGCCGCTTGCTTGCCGCGAAAGCGGGAGACTCTGGTTTCGTGAGTGGCTTTCGTGTCAGACGAGCAGGAAGTGCTGAAGCCCGTTTGCTCTTTTCGTCCAGTTCCCTTTTGGCCTTTTCCTGCTCACTTTTCATGCGCTCCACCTCAGCCTTTGCTCGCTCCATCTCAATTTCTTCGGAGCTTTTGACTGGCTCGCGCTGTGGACGCTTCGAAAAATGAGGAGTTTTGGCCATTGTGAGCTTGGGTTGTCCCCGCTCTTGTGGCCTCGTGTTTGGGGTCGTGCTCTTGGTGACCCGAGCTTTGCTGGCGGCACTCTTTGTCGGCTTGAGATAAGATTTGTTGCTTCCGGTAGCAGCCGGCACCGAGGCAGAGCTTATACGGCTTGCTTCTTCAAAAATGGAGGTTGACGGGCTCGGTTGACCGAAAGAGAGTGGGCCGTTTCGCATGTTGAATTCAGGGGTGCTGCGAGTTGTTTTTGCCGACTCTGGCGCAGGCACCGGTGATGAAACGCTGTAGCTTGCTTCCAGTGGTAAAGGGGACTGAATCGCAGAGTCGTCTTGCCACCCGGAGGTCTCCTCAGCGATGGGCTCTTCCTCGTTCGAAACTCCCCCCATTTCGCGCATGTTTGGAGGAATTGGGGACACAATCTCGCCAGTCTCTGCGTAAAACGGTGACATTGGGTTTTCTTGTTGCGGAGAGCCTGTCTCGACAAAGGTGTTGTTCGGTGATACCTCGCCTAGGAGCTGAGAGGTGTTCTTCATTGACTCGTCCTCCCGATTCATCGAAGTGGACAGCAGAGAGACATCAGCAGCTGGAGTCCCTGGCTCCTCCTCAGACATCGCGGGGGTAACGCAAGAGACCGTGGACTTTGCTCCTGGGGTTGCGCCTTTCTTGGAAGACGCCGGAGTCAGCTCTCTGAGAGGAGCGATGTACTCGTCAACAACCACTTCGCTTCGGTTGGCATTCTCAGCTTCAGCTTCTGCCTCCTCTTCCTCCTCCTCTTCGCGGGGCATTTCCTGAATCGGCTTTGTTTTCATTGGAGTTTTCCGGCGCGAGCTCGCGCTGAGATTGGAGATATTGAGGACATTCTCACCACCTTCCGACAGGTACTCTGAGGGGGCGACTTCCTTGCCTTCCATCTTTTGTTTGGCAAAATCCAGCCATTCTTTCGGCACCTGGTCCATGTCCACGTCGCAGTCGGACATGACAAAATACCCATCCTTGGCCAGCGACTCGCCGTCGTCAAACTGCTCTTCGTCCTCGAACCCAGTGAACGTCGCGCAATTAAAGTTGTAAAGGTCCTCCTTGTCCGCCATTTCGCCTTGATATTTGAACGAACGCGCAGCAGTCTACGCTCTTCTTTCCAACTCTCACTCAAAACAACCACCCAGCCACCAAAATGCCAAACCACCCGAGCCCAAGAACGCTCGCTCGACCAGATACACTCGTGTTCTATGACAACTAACTCGCCCTTATCCCAACCGCAAATACAATCGCTGCGAGCCAGATAACCCAGCCAGCCCTTTCGCGACAGTTAACCCACGAGCATAAAAAAGGAATCGATCGTACGATGGCACCAGTGCGCACTAGCTAGTACGCAACCGAGCGAGCACAGTAAAGCTTTCTTTGTGCACTTGTGCCAACACTCAACAAGCCTTTCTCCAACCGCAACTATCGTCAACCTCCCAAAATCTCAACCTCCCAAACTTCCAAACTTTCAAACTCCCAAACTCCGACTGCCAGGAGTGATTAATGAATGGATCCTGCACCCGCCAACTCCAACTGAGACTGAGACTTTCCAGAAGATATCACCAGCCAAAGTGTACGCGCTGAGGACACTTGACACTTGCTAGTGAGGGGCTTGTCACCGATTCCCTCTGTCTTCTGTCTTCTGTCTTGGCACTGATCCCACTATCGTCCAATTCAACTTTCGTCGTTTTCTGTCTCTCTCTCTCTCTCTTTGTTTCTTTGTTTCTTTGTCTTGTTTCTTTCCCAGTGGTTTTCGTATTGTTTGGACTATGTATACTGTATTGTGTATGGGCGATATATTGACAAGATTAAGAATCCGGTTCCACCAACGTCCCCACTATTATTGTTTAAAGTAGATGAGTGTGTATCCCGCGCAGGATAGATGTGGATTCGCAGTTGTAAAAGAGGAGAGGTTTTTTGTTGTTGTTGTTTGTTTGTTTTTTGAACATTTCGTTGCAGTTTTCGAATTCGCGGCTCGTTTGGGTTCTGTTAAGTGGGTTCTTCTGGTTCTTTTTCTCTTTTGGAATTAGGTTCGAAACTATTACTGTGCGCCTGAAGAGTGCAGAATACTCTTTTTTTTTAGGCCTAAACTTCGAGTTTGAATGTGCTCAAATGAAAAGATTAAAAATTGAATGAAATGCACGGAAACTACCGAAACTGGCAACACAAAGCGTTAGTAATAGTTAGTCCCAGGTACTAGTACTCGAACGTTATTGCGTCGCTGACGGTTAGACACATTCCGGAGCACATGTTATTTTTTTCTCTAATCGTGCTATACGAGTGTGGCGGTTTTCCAATTTTGAAAAAATAAAACAAAACAATTCAGGAAACGTCACGAAAAGACCCTACGTGATGAAATTTTGAGGTACCAATCGCACATTTCAAGTCACTATAACGTCGACGTCACGCAGCAGCCTTTCCCCGAACAGCCCTGGCCTTACTACCAGTGCCAGCACATCTACGCGAAACTTGGTCAAGGAACAAAATAGAACAAAGAACCAGGTGTGCTACCAATGCTAAACCATTCTTACATTAAGAGCAATTATCGTCCCACTAATAGGCGAATAATCTTTCTTCCCCACAGTGGACAGACAGTAACACAGGCAACATTCTTGCGGGGACTCTGTGTGGGACGGGGACCAAAGCCCTCAAGTCTAGGCAGTTGATAAGAAATACTATAATAGTCACGGGATTACTTGCGGGAAGGGCGTAGTGAGTTAATCGCATTGTAGGGAAGAATTGGAGAGTTGCAGTAAGATCTTAGTGGGGATGGAGTCAACTTGCAAGGCTGTTGTTGGAAGTGGCGAGCCCTTGGACGCACCAAAGTCGGCGGAGAAGCTGCGAAGGATTGTTGTAAACTCAGCTGGAAAGAAATATGGTGCAGCTTTGCTGGTGCTGATTGTGTCAGTCACGGCGTATTTGACCTGGGGCCTATGGCACTTGGCGGGGCTGTGCCAGGCGCTTGCAGCGGTTTTATTGGCCATTGATGCCTGCAATTTGGGCCTCTGCGCTTTGCTGTATTACCGGCAAGCCATCCAAAAGAAGAGCAAGGTGCTGTTCTATGTTGGGCTTGTGGCGCTCGGAGTGGTCTTCGCCGGTTCTGCTGTGGTAGCTGGTTTCGTGATTCGTGAGAAATCTAGCGCAGGAGTGCACTGGGACGGAGCGAAGCTGGGAAAACCGAATGCCACCATCCGCATGGATCCCGCGAGTGGGGTGCTTGAGGTGCACTCGTGGTCGAATGACGCATCCGACATGTATTTCGCTCAAGGATACGCAGTGGCTCAGACTCGAGCATTTCAGCTTGAATTGCAACGCCGCATTAGCAAAGGAACTCTTTCTGAACTTGTTGGGGAGGCTGCGCTGGGAAATGACAAGGTTTTTCGAACCCTTGGGCTGCACACGCATGCCGAAACTACGTACAAGAAGCTTGCAGCGGATCCTCAATACGTGGATGAGTTGTTTGCCTTACAGAACTTTTCTGCGGGAATCGATGCATACTTTTCCGACCGCGATCTTTTCCACATGCCCCTCGAAATCAGGATTCTCCAGGTAATGATGGGCAACTTCGACTTGAGCTCCGGGTTGGACCCATGGGCTCCAGCCGACAGCCTAGCTTGGTCTGCGATTATGGCCTATGGGCTCTCCGGCAATATGGTTCGCGAGCTTCTTCGCTACTCGCTGGTAGCAAAGTACGGGATTGAATGGTCTCGTATTCAGGAGCTTTTGCCCCAATTCGATGTAGACAGGTTCCCAACTATAGTTGATGGCGAGGATGTCTGTCCAGACCCGAGCGAGCATAGCGGTGCGCAAGACTGTGTTGTGGACGCGAGCTTTGAGTCTTGGATCAACGGATTTCGAAACACTTCTGAAGCCCCGCAAACAGGAGAGGCGGTGATTGACAAAGCAGCTTTTGACGTCTCCGGCTTCCTCCGTGGGCCGAATTTTTATGGAGTAAACGGTGCGAGCAACAACTGGGTCATGGATGGTTCAAAGACGGCTTCTTCGCGACCCATCCTGGCAAACGATCCGCACCTCTCTCTGACGGCACCTTCTGTCTGGGTGCTCTTTCGCCTTCAGGACGACGTGCTGAACTATACAGCCTCTGGCGCAACGATGGTTGGTGTACCTGGCATCGTGATTGGGCACAACTCCCACATTGCCTGGGGTGTCACAAACACCGGCGCGGATGTGCAAGACTTGTATATCTTGGAGATGAATACCAACAAGACGCACTACAAGCACAAAGGAGAATGGGTTCCCTTAGACGTCAGTAACGAGACCTTCCATGTTGCATCTCCAGGAGGTAGTGTGCGCGTGGAGCGGATGTCTACCCATCACGCGTCGCATTATGGCCCGATTCTGAACAGCGAAATTATATCCACAATCCTCAACGACCATCCACAGCAGCATCCTCAAGAATCCCCAGACGACTTCTCCGGCGACGCCAAGAGGGAATATAAGGACACCCTTGCACTGAAGTGGACCGACCTTTCCCACGACTTTATAGACACGACGACAGTCGCATTCTTGAGGGTTTCTAAGGCCAGAGACTGGGACGAGTTTAGAGCTGCTCTGAAACTCTACGTGGTCCCGGGTCAAAACTTCGTTTTTGCTTCGAGTTCATCTATTGGCTACCAATTCACTGGTCGCATCCCGGAGAGAGTGTCCGGCCACACAGGTTTGTTTCCCGCCCCGGGAAACGGCACGTTTGATTGGAAAGGGTATGTTCCGTTCGAGAGTCTGCCATCCGTCCTCAATCCGAAGAAGGGCTTTGTTGCTTCTGCGAACAATCGTGCTGCTCCAAATTGCTTTCGTACCCTGGTCAGTTGCGACTGGGACAGCCTTGACGGATATAGGGCTCAGCGTATCGCCCAAGTTGTTTCTCCTGGAAACCATACCACGAAGTCCATCGTTGCAGCACAGAGCGATGTGCACAGTTTACTTGCGGTGGACTTTATCCCCGTTCTCCAAAATGCTTGCCAGTCACCTCGAACTCGAGCGTCTCCAGGCGCCAATCGCGTTTGTGATCTTCTACTCCGCGACTGGAAAACGTTCAATTCGAACGTTGGATCGCTGCACGCCGCCGTGTTCCAAAAGTGGTACGCCAAGTTGGCCTCAGTGCAAAGCCATGAGACTGGACGAATCTTTTGGAATCAGCCTGCGTTTATCAGAAAAGCTTACGGTGCTTCGTTGGTCCCAGGGGAAACCGGGCCCTTGTGTGCGTCAAACATGACTTTGGCGCAGTGCGCGGACCGCGCAATCGACGCGTTGACAGAAGTCGGAGATGAAGCCGGAACCCTGCACGCTTGGGGCTCGAACGGATTTCATGACGTCACTTTCCAGAGCCAGATTTTTGGCAATTCAGCGCTTAAGTGTCTCTTCAGCCGCTCAACGCCGCACGGCGGCGACTACTCCACGATCAATGTCGGAACTTATTCTCTTCCCTCTTTTGCTCAAAGCGCTGGGCCATCGTATCGCCATGTGATAACGTTCGACGGGAACGGAAAAGCTGTGGGCAGGTTCGTGAACGGCCTCGGCCAGCATGGAAACATTTTCTCCGAGCATTACGACAGCATGATGAAACCTTGGTCTATGGGCGAGACTTTTTCAATGTCGCACACATGAAAGATCTGAATGGTGCCCGACATCTTCTGTTGCGCTTTGACTCCACCAACAAAATAAAATCTCTCTCTTTGATGATCAAAAGGGCCCTGAATTTTACTGTTTTGACGCAGCCTTGCGACCCGAACTCGTGGCGCATATCATTCAAGACGCAGATGAGCAAAGGAACGCAAGCAATATCATCCTTGGACTCGCACTCTCGTAGAGTCTTTCTGGGTCTTGACATTGCCTGGCGCGCAGAATTAACGAATTATTTCATCGAGAGAGTCTCGCGAGTCTCGCACAGTTCTGCTTTTTACCTCTGCCTCCAAACACCAGATAGGACCCGCTACCACCGGCTAACAGTCAGCTTTGCCTGACGAACATTCACGAACTTAGACTGCGGTGTTTGCGTAACCCAAATTTCTTGTTTAATTTTCTTTCTTTTTTCTCTCTTTTTTCTCATTTTTTCTCCCCTTTTTTGTTGTTAATTTTTTGGCTTTTATCTTCCACACAAGGGAGCAAATAAAATCCACACCCACTCCCCACACTCGCCTCACATCCGCGAGGACCCTTTCCTCTGTCCGCGAGGACCGCACCCTCACCTTCCCTCTCTCTGCGTGCCGCCGGGACACCCGCGTCCCCCGCAGCTGTGGGACCGTGATCTTCCCTCCCTCCCTCTCCTTTCAATCTTTCTTTCTTGCTTGCTTTCTTGCTTGCTTCCTCTCCCTCCCTCCTCCCTCCTCCCTCCTTCCTCCTCCCCCCTCAAGTCCCGCAGGTAGCGGCGGGTGGTTCCCCGCAAGTGAGGGAGGCGCTCGGCGAATTTTGGTGTGGGAGAGGTTGGCGAAGATATAGAGGAGGCGGTGATTGAGAGAGAGAGAGAGAAGTGGCAGGTCGGGTCAATTGAATTGGCTTGATCCGTTTCGAATTTGGTCGCTGGACCGGAGCTGGTCTGAGGGCGTGCTTTCCGAATTCGGAATTTGGAATTTGGAATTTGGAATTTGGAATTTGGAATTGGCTTGATCAGTTTTGAGTTTGATCGCTGGACCGGAGCTGGTCTGAGGGCGTGCTTTCCGAATTCGGAATTCGGAATTCGGAATTGGCTTGATCCGTTTTGAGTTTGATCGCTGGACTGGAGCTGGTCTGAGGGCGTGCTTTCCGAATTCGGAATTCGAAATTCGGAATTGGCTTGATCCGTTTTGAGTTTGATCGCTGGACGGGAGTTGGTCTGAGGGCGTGCTTTCCGAATTCGGAATTTGGAAGGCTGCGTGGGATTTCTTGAGGGTTGGGATTGTCTCATCGTGCGTTGGATTCATCGAGTGAATTGCGACCTCGTAGGCAGACACGGCGCGATCCGGCCTTGACTGGCTGGGCCAGGTTGGCTAGGGCGTTTCACGGTCGTTGCCGGGTCAGAGAAGGCTGCTGGATAATCAAAGACATCACAGATGTTCGCAGGGGGCACTCTCTCGCTGTTGGTGCGCAGCGGAGGGAACAAGCAACAACAGCAGAACAATGCCGGGGACTTGAACGTCAAAGGGTGCATGCACAAGTTGTCTGACGAGGAGATCAAAAGGCTTGGAAATGAGGAGTTGAGGCGCTTACCAGCGCTGCTCAAATTACCTTCTGGAGAGCCCATGCTCAAGTTCACCGCGCTGCTTCCAAAACAGGATGGGAATGCCTATCCGCTGATCAAGGGCGCAAACGCGCAGACTTCGAGACCGGTGACTGTGAACGAGGAGGAGTTTCAAGAAGAAGACATGCTCAGCGCGCAAGTGCTCTGTGCGCTCGGCAAGTCTCATATGTCCAGCGCAACCTTGTCAGAGAGACTTCCTATTGGATTGTGCGCAGATCTGTCTGATGAAGACCACGACATTGAGTTTGAAAGTGACAATGGAGCGCAAGATATGGAGGTGGAGACAGAGAATGGTGTATCGAACTTCCCCAAGCGTAGCCGACTCCGAAAGGACCAGAGTACCATTGATTCCGACGATGAGTCTCTGAGCGCTGATGAGAAGGACAACACGCCAGCTAAAAGCACGAGTGGTGGCAGCACAAACGATGGGGTAGGTTTGCTAGTGCAAACAGAAGCTTGGGAGAACGCGATCCTCTGGGGAGAGGAAGGCTCACAAGAGGACGAGTCCTATGGTGAAACTGACCACAATGAGGAGGCTCGCCTCGACAAACATTCTGGAACTTCATTGCAGGTCACGGGTGGCGCAAAGGCGAATGGGCTGAAGAATGTTGACCCTTCTTCCGCACCGAAAGGGAACTCTGCAACTGGCAATTTGCCTGCAGCAATTCGACCAGCTATCTTGCCAATGGATGACGACTCTGACGACGATTCTGACGACGACAACGACCTCGACATGAATGTGGAATGGGATGCTCTAGACAAGACGCGGACCACAAAGGCTCCTGAGGGATCTGCTGAGCTCCAAAATCTAACGAGTCTTAGCCAGGCATGCACACGCGGCTGGTATAACAGGGAGAGTAGTGCCGACTTGCGCAAGGTATCGGTAAACGAGGTCGTATTACACGACAAACTGAGCACTCCAATCAACCATGACCTATTTGAGTCCAAGTGGATTGACTACGTGGTGTGGGATGGCGATGGTGACTTTTTGACTGGCAAGCTCATTCTCGACGTGTCCTCCGGGGCGCCTTTAATTATGGACCGAAACGATACCAGCTGCTTGATGCGCGAGGAGGTTGAGAACGCCTACGGCCCAGACAGCCGTCCCGGCTCTGTGCGCACTACAGAAGCCCGCCTGATCTCGAGAAAGAAGGAGGTTGTGGATACGGCCAAGCTTGGCCGCAAGCAGCGCAAGAAGTTCACGAAGGAGGGCCGCAGACGGAAGCTGCGCTTGAATGGCTACTTTCGCTTCATTGACTCTCTCAATGACCGGAACAACGAGCACGGGAAGGGCGTTCGCGACAGACTCCGTATCAAGAGGCTTCCGGATATTCCAAAGGAAATTCCCGTTCGAGTTTCCAGACTTCGATTCACGGAGGAAGACCTGTTGCATTTTCACCACCCCTCGTTCAGACTCCCACATGAATTCGTGCTATCCACGCCACAGGTCTCTCAAGAAGGCGGTATCCGTCAGTTCCGATCCAAGTGGAACGAGGAGGACCTCAGCTCGGCCTCTGGCCCCGTTTGCCTTTTCGAATACATGGAGCAACGCCCTCCCCTCATCCCGGAAGTCGGGATGGCTTCGATCCTCGTGAATTTTTACAAAGCGGACAAGCCAACCAATGATAACTTTGTTCCTCCGATCTTCCCCGGGGGTGGCCGCACTATGGTGCTTGAGCCCGATGACCGCAGTCCGTTCTTTGCGATCCTGCAGGACCATCAGTGGTGTGCGGCACTTTGCAATGACCTGTGGGTCGCTCCGGCGTTTGAACACAAGGTACGCCAGACAGACTTTCTGCTCGTGCGCCAGCGCCGAGTTAGCGACACTACGGGAGAGCACTCGCAGTGCTTCATTCGCAACATTCGCTCCTTGCATCTTGTGGGGCAGACGGAACCGCAGCGCGAAGTGTTTAGCCCGACGAGCACGCAAAAGAAGTCGGATCAAAAGTCGGACTTGAACCACTATCTCGAGCAACAGGTCGTACAGTATTTTCTGGAGGCATCGCGACGAAATCAGGACGCCCAAATACCACTTGGGAGAATTAAAGAGCGATTTCAACCCTTGGTAAACCTCATCCAAAAGTTATCCGGGCAGCCCAAGTCAAAGGACAAGAATCCGTTGACAAAGGTGCTTGCCAAAGTCGCCGCTCAAAGGCCGACAGGGTGTCTGCTTCGCGAAGAGGTGACTATCACGGAGCTGCAGGGGTCCAATGTTTGTCAGTTTCAGAGTCTGCAAGCCGGATTGGCCCGGCTTGAGAAGCTCGGCATTACTGAGACGCCAAAGTACGAAGTGACGAGGGTCATGCACGCTCATGCTATCCTGATTGATCTGTACCAACTGAGCGCGCGAGCATCCAAGGCATTAGAGCTCGCGAGTAAGAGCGGGGGAACACCAGGCGTGCCGCCAGACTCTGTAGAGGACCGTGAATGGATGAAACTTCGCATTCCATTGCCAAAGAAGCTGGAGATGGACCTCAAAGTCGCGCAATTTATTGTAGACGAGCTGCAGCTTACCCCATGGTATTTGACGAGGAGCTACTTGCTGATGCGCAAGGAGGAGAAGCCCAAATTGAAGCTCACTGGACTGGGAGATCCATCTGGTCGAATGGAAGCGATTAGTTACCTTCCAGAGTCTATCGACGGAATGGCGAAAGGATCTGCTCGCCGGCGTCGAAAGCCTGAGGGCATCGGGTCTGCTGCGACAACCGCTGCGATCGAAGCCGTGCGAAAGAGCAACGACCTTGAGGACTCCAACGACGGAGAGGAAGGCCGAAAGAAAAAGGGCGGGGACAAGTACGGTGGTACCGACAAGGACTTGCGTGCGCTAACTTTGCAAGACGGTGAGAAAATTCTGTCACATTTGGGACACGATGCTGCCGAAATTGACCTGCTAGATCGTTGGGACCGTATTATGCTCATTGAAGAGTTCGCATCGGCTGCCGGAGGTGCTGAAAACGTTCCAATCTTGTCCAAATTTGCTCGTAATGCAAAGAAAATCTCCGAGAAGGAGATCAAGGAGCGCGACGAAGTGCAAAAGAAGGTGAACAAGCTCTTCCAAGTGCAGCTGAACTCTCTCTCGAACGAGACTCCTCCCGTTTACGTTGAGGAAACCAAAGAAACTCGGGAGAAACGGAAGAAGGAACGCCGTCAGAAGATGAAGGAAAAGCGCAAGAAGGTGAAAGCAAAGGAGAAGGCTCGGCGGAAGCGCGAAAAGGAGAAGGAGAAAAATAAGGAGGCTGAGGATGACGAGGACGGAAAGTTGCAAAACGATACCGAAGTATCGGATGACGACGAAGGTGAAGACTCCGATGAAGCGTCCGAGGAATCTGAGGTGGAGCTTCCAGACGTGTCGGACTCCTCCGCGGGCTCCAGCTCAGAATCGTCCTCGTCGTCTTCGTCTGATGACTCTGATGATGACGACTCCTCGAGCGATGGCGATGCGGACGGTGACAACGGGAAGGATGCCTTTTTGAACATGCTCAGAGCACAGAATAGCGCGCCCGCAGGCATGAGCGCTGCGGACCGCGAGCAAGGCGACTTTTTCAAGTTTCAGCAGAATCTTACTGCCCCGCGACCGAAGGAGGATCAAAAGCGAGCCGCCGAGGAGGCGCTGCGGAAGGCGAAAGAAGAGGCTGAGTACCGACAAATTCCGCCTCCAGAGAGCTGGTCGGTGAAAGGTCAGTGCCCGCAAATTCTGAAGCGGACTGTGATTCGCCTTTTGCCCAATGGTGAAACTGAGATTACTGTGGAGTTCAACAAAAACCCTTCGGATATTCTGGCCTCGCGCCGAAACATCAAAGACCGCGAACTCGCAAGGCCGAATGCAGAGATGCGAAAAGTCGCTGGCGGAAGGATTCCGGGCCAGCCGTCGCAGCGCACGATCCGCGAGAACCAAAAGTTGGAAAAGCAGAACCGGCAAAAGTACGACGATTACCAAGAGAACATCCGCAAGTATGGCCAGGACTGGCCCCTCACCGTGGTGGCAAAGCCAGACGAGAAGAGATGCAGTGCCTGTCGCTTGCCTGGGCACAGCAGTTCGGCAAAGCGGTGTCCGCTCTATTTTATGGAGCCCAAGTTGAAGAACAATGCTGCTGCGTCAGGGGACGACTTGAAGGTGAAGCTCTCTGTTAGTAGCTACAAGGCGGTCAAGTCTGGAATGCTGAAGAAGGGCAAAAGTGGAACGAAGCGCAGTCGGCCAGAAAGAGGTGGGGGTCGCCGTACCGGTCCTGTCGCTGACTTGAACCTGGAGCTGAAGAGAATCTGGGAAGTGCTCTACGCCATGGAGCAGGCCACCATGTTTCGCAAAAAGGTTGACAAGAAGGTGTATCCTCTGTACTATGAAATTGTTTCGAAGCCAATGTACCTGGATCGAATCAAAAAGTGCATTGATGAGCTGGTGTACGCATCCTCGGATGCATTTATGGACGACATGAACCTCATCCATCAGAACTCGGTCAAGTTTAACGGGGTTGACCACGAGGTTACCCTGAACGCGAAGAAGCTCTACGACACGGCAAAGAGTCTCATTGACGAAAATCACGAGGTCATCTTTCGTCTAGAGGAGGAGGCTCGAGAAGCCGGTCACGTGACGATGAAACCGCCCGACAAGAAGCGCAAGTCTCACTCTAGTAGCAAGAGCAGCAACCCTTTTTCGAAAAAGAAGAGCGCGTCTGTGGCGGCGCCGGTGGCTCCGGTGCCTGTGTCTTACACATCGTCGTCCACCATGGACCCGTTCCAGTTGAATCCGGCTGGCCCCGGAACGGCACGTTCGAACGACTACTACACGATGGACTCGAATCCAAACCCGTCCCCATCCCCGAGCTCGTTCCTGCTCACCGGATTGACACCAGGACGATCACCGCCCGCGCCGTCACCATCTCCTGGCACGCCATTCACGCCATATCCAGCAGCATCGCCTTCGCCAAGCCCGGGAGCGGTGGCGGATATCATGGAGCTGGAAAACGCCGGAATCGTGGAGGAGGTGGTGGAAGAGGAGGAGGAAGAGGAGCTGTTGGATTAGAGCACACCAGTTCCCTGGACACTCTTGGCCGCCTGCATGGAATCTACTCGTGCGTATTGTACTGACGGCGAGATCCAATAAGGCGAGAATCTTCTTGCAGCTGGCCTTATTTCTACGGAAGGCAACAACAATCCGTTTCGAGCGGCGAGGGAAGAGGATAGTGGTGGAAGAAAATCTCTCTGCTCGTTATCGCGTGAAGAAACAAACGAAAGAAGCCGAATTCCTGCGTTGCTATCTAGTACGATTTTTTTTAGAAAGAAGATAAAATACAATCGCGGAAATCGGAATGAATGAAATCTCACGAAGAAAATCAAGAAAGGAAAAAAGTGCCCGTCGATTCGGAATTCTGTTATATGTATTTCTGTTCACATTTCATCAACTGTGTACCTGCCATGCGCAGAAGTGAAAGTAAAAGGTTTTACTCACAAATTCAAGTTGCATGGCGCACAGCGCGCATACTTTATGCCATGGTGAGAGGGGCGCCCTGCTTGTTCTCCCGTCTTGCCTCGTAGGCAGCCTCCTGTGCTGGAGGAGTGTAGCAGCAAATGATGTAGCAAGATCCAAGGAATGCCAGAAGCAGAAGACCTCCGAAGACGACGAAGGCGATACCTGCTGGCCAGAAGTACTCATTGCCGTAGAACGCCAGAGTGCTCTGGTACTCCTTAAGGTCGCTGTTGGTTGACTGTGAGTTGGAGCTGCAGAACGCCATGTTCATTTCGTTGGCTGCCGTTATCATTCCATTGCACTGATCGCTGGTCACCTCCTTGCCGGTTTCGTAGACATTCTCGTCAAAATAGCAGTAGTTCACAAGCGGACTGCTGGAGCAGGACACTGGCGCTGGGCTGAGGGCCGGGCAGCAGGCTTCATACATGCCGATTGTGTAATCGGAGAGGTAATGCAAAGTGTCGTGCATGCCAGCTTCGAGCGTGGCGGTGTTCTCTGTGGTGGATACCGTGGTCATGTATCCGGTGTAGGTCATCAAGAAGGCTCCAGCGAGCACGAGCACGATTCCGAAGACAAGTTGCAGAAAAGCGTAGAATCCCATGCACACCTTGTTCTCGTGCAGCGTCACGCAGCATCCCACCAGCGCGATGATGCACAGGAGCAGCGAGAGCCCGAACGGCGTCCACACGATCCACATGGCCCTGTCATCGGAGCCGAACAACTCATACTTGTACTGCTCCACGATCAAGTAAATGCTCGTTCCCAGCACCGCCAACGCCACCAGCAGAACGATCACGTTCAGCGTCACAATCAGACTCTTGCAGCAACCTTTTGTAAACTCGCCCATCTTTCTTTTCTTATCTCTTGATCAATCAATCAATCAATCACAACCAATCAGAACTCAGATCAACCGAAATGCAATCAATTTCCCACCAATTCCACTTGTGTACGTTGCACTCACCGGCCGCACTGGATGAGTTTCAGGACTGCCGACCACGGCTTCCTCCCTTCCCATCTCTCTCCCGTCTCCACTAGTCCTCTCCTACGCTCTCCCTACGCTCTCCCTTCTCTTCCCACTCTTCCCAACGACTGCCCGGACACTATGATTTGCGCTAGGCCATGTTAGTCATATGTACTATCTTGGGGTCTACCGGACAGTTAACGTATCGATTAGGGTGGTTCTATCTGATTATCAACATTCTCTTTGTTTCTGAATTCTTCTGCAATCTGGAGCCCTCTGCGCTGCTAATGTGGATAGGAGAGTACTAGTAGTTTGATATGGGAAGAGGTAGGGTTTCTTTTCCTCGTCACGCGGAGTTGAAGAGAGGGAGCCATCTTCGCTGTGCTAAGTACTGTTACCCGAATGGGTAGGAGTGTCTGGGGCGAAACATGCATTCGACTGAGCTAGGAAAAAATGGGTAGTGTTATCCGGTAAGAGATCCTAATAGGACGTTCGTTCTGTGACACACTCTGCAAACAATCTGTCTGTCTCTCTTTCTTCTCAAAAAGCAAATATTTAAAAACTAATACTTTTAACTCACAGTCAGTGCTGGTACTGAGATGTACTGAGTACTCCTCACAACTCACAATCGCAAAATGACACAGAGACAGAGACAGAGAAAGAAATGGAAAAGGATATTTTCAGTTCAGAATTCAGATTCCCCATTCAGTTAGTCGAACGAGATTAGGTCTTTGGCGTAAAGGGGACCCAATTGATGTGTTCATTACGAGACTTGTCGCAGTTGGATTACATTACCAGCTATTTAAATATTTAAGCAAAAGTCGTTACAACCTAGGTACTCGGGAAAGTAGGAATGTTTGTAGCGCTGGTAGGCGGAACTTTTCGCATGTTTCACTGATTCTTTCCACTGTCTTGGAGAAGTTGCTTGCCAAGCGTAGCAGTATATACTCGCATCTACCGGCGTCATACGAATCGAGCAGCACTGGTCTACTGATCTACTTGAAATCCACTAGCTCCATTCTGACCCATTCTATTAGCAGACCCACGCATTCTCGGCAACATACTAATGCCTATGATATTTGTTAGCAACCTGCCCAGCTCCGAGTCTAGCGCTTTCGCTAAATAGGCTTAGTCGTCTGAACTAGCCATCAAGTTGGGCGTCACAGCGCACTTGCGCTGATATCGTGCACGGAATAGCAATCTACCTACCGCAATCAGTAACTAAAGGGCCATGCCATTCCTCTCCCTTCAGCACGCAAAATTTGGCTGGGCCAAGAAATGGAGTCCTATGCGAATGTATAGTGGATTGGATGAGAGGCTTCGGGTGGCAGGAGCTGAAATTAATGTGCGAAGCGGAGACTCTGAAGATAGTAACAACTGCTTTTGTTTCTCCAGTTTCTCCTTTTGTGGGGATTTACTTATTCATAGTGCTTCGGCCATTGGTTCGATTAGCAAAGATTCAGACTTTACAGTTAGTTAAGAATTTCGTAATTTCAGAAAGTGGACTTTCGGTGGAAGCAGACCCTCCTAAAGAGATGCAGATACGAATTTAGGCACATTAGACCATGATAGCCTAATCATATCAATAGACTTCGTCATCAAGCTCTCCCATTTTTCCGACAGAGACGTCGCCTCAAAGCTATGAAGCGGAGGATGTGTTCCGATGTCGAATTGGCGTGTGACTCACCGTCATCGCCGCGCACAAGCCAACCAGTCCAGTCTTTTAAAAAAAGCTAAAACCTCAAGTGAACTATCAAAGTTAATTAATTCAGAAGCCGTCTTCTTTTCTTGCTCCAAGTTGTCGCGTGTGACAGTGCAGGAGTTCAGAACAGAACGCAGATCGCAGAATGTGCAGAATTCAGAATTCAGAACCGAGTTAAACGAACTCACTGTCAGTACACGGTCGAGAATTTGAGTCGAAAAGGGCAAATTGCACAATTGCACAATTGCACAACAAAAGCTCAGAATTCAGAATGAAGATTGTATTCTACCTCATTTAAATTCTCCTCTCCGGTTTTTCAGAAATTTCAGGATCATCAGAAGAATCTTCAGCCGTCTTATTTGCTGCTCGAGAGCAGTTGCAAAGTTGGGTTCAATGAACATGCTTCTGCAAAATTCGACCTTCGAGAGCGCAAGGAAGGAACCATAGAACCGGGATCGGCCGTGCTGGAGTACGACCTGTGCTACCAGAGCCGGTCGCAAAGGAGCAATCATTGATGACATGCGAATTACTTTTACTTTGTGTGCCTTTTCGAGAGGACCGACGCCGGTGAATTTTTATAATATTTATATTTCTCGTGTAATAATATTGACCGACATGAGGGACGTGCACGGTGTGTATCCTTTGCGTAGCCGGGAGCCTGCGGTGGCTGTGGGAACGGGGGGGGAAAGAGCTTCCAACTTTGGGCCTGAAGCTGTGGACTTGGATGTTCCCTCTGCGATGAAATAGTCACTTCATCTCCGTACGCGGCGGTTTCGAAGTGGCGTTGTTACGGAGGCCTGTCAGTGTGATATTTTATAAACGTCAGTCGGCCGACAGCCAATGTCTTTTGTGAATTTTATTTAAAGCCTATAAAAGGAAGTTCTTAAAAGCCGGGCACAGTATTCGCAGCAAAAGTTTGCACGACATCCAAATGAGAATGTTTATGTACAGAGATTTTCCTCATGGGAAGAAACGCCAAGTATAAAGCTCGAAATTCATCAATAGACGCCGAGGTTCCAGATAGCCTTTGTCGGAACTCGTCTCGATTTGGATCAGGTAGAATTAAGGAGCGCGAGGAAGAAAGTCTTGTAGAATTATGTTTCTGTTGATTGATGAGAGAAAATGTTAAATTTGAAAGGATAAAAGTATCATAAGTGAAAGAAGTGAGAAGGATATTGAACGGCAAGTTTTATAGTCATATTCCGCGCGCGAAATGAAAGCGCAGATCCACAGTAAAATCAGAAATTGGAGGAAAGCACAACTTAAACTGGAGAGGCGAACGGTTTACGAAGGTCCTTGGAGGGCTTTGCGGTGCAACACGCAACGTAGAAGGAGGAGAACGAGCAAGTGACGAGAATAAGGGAAAAGATGAAAAACAGGATTCCCGCTGGCCACACCTTGAGCCTATAGTACTCAGCCACGTTGTATTCAAACTTCTTGAGCCGCTCCCCGTTCCCGTTCGAGGTCACATTGCAGAGTGCCAGATTCACGATGCTGTCGCATTGAGCATCGTCCACGTTCGCGCCTTTCAGCATGTTGGTTTCATTAAAATAACAGACAGTTTCCACACCATCCGAGGTCACCGTATCGCAAGAGTCGATGCTGGACAGGAATTTGGTGCTGGAGACGCAGCATCCTGCATACATTCCGGTTTGAAGATCGCTCAAGTACCACTGCGCATCTTGAAAGCCGCTGTCCAGCTCAAGAATGTTCGTCTCGGCAATGTCGACAAAGTAACCATGGTAAACCATAAGAGCAGAACCTGCAACCAAGGTAGCCATCCCAAACGCAAGCTGCAGCAACGCAAAGAAGGAGAACATACACTGTTGCTCCCGCATATGCACGCAACACGCGCCTAGTGAGGTAGAGAGCAAGAGAATTCCGACGGTGAAGGGAACCCAGACGATCCAAAGGTTGGGCCCATTGTCGATGAGGTTGATCTCTGAAGACTGCACCAGCATATAAATTCCCACCCCAGTGATCGCAATGGAGGAAGTGATTACCAGAGCCGTGATCAACGCAACCACGCTGCGAAAGAGCCCTTTGCAAGAATCTCGATTCATGTCTTGATCAACTGTTCGACTTTTGCTGCGCCTGCGTCGTTCGAGTCGCTGTTCTGGTTTGTTGTCCGTACGATACGCCGACTCCGGGGTTTCCGGGACTGGTTGCAAAATCATGCGAAGCAGCGCCAAGTCTTGCGAGCCTCTTCAGTCCTTTCGTCTCTTGTTCGATGGAGAGGGACAAAGAGGGTGTGAGTGGGTTGCGCACTTGTTTGAAAATAGGGCCCTTTGACCTGCTCAATTCCAAAAAAAGCTGGCTGGGCTCCTTCGTCGTGCGACTTGAAGCAAGGCGGGACACGCTCAACACGCTAAGCTCGGCGGCTCGATCAAGCTCCTCAACAGATCCGCAGCAATTGAAATCATCCAGTGAGACCAAAGCGCGATCAACTCGTGCACTTACCACGTTCGGGTACTGCTATGCACAAATGCACAATGTACACGGAGTGGCTGACTGATTGCTTGATTAACTGATTAATTGATGACCTAGCCAAACTTTGTTGGCAATGCACGGCCCTTGCCTCAACGCAACGTTTCAATTTATACCACACTGCTCTGAACTTTTGCTGACACGCTGTAAGGTCTCGCGAGCCTGTGCAAGCGTGGGAAAGTGCAGTCTTTCAGGGCTGTTGTGGAGCAAACGGGGTCAGGGAAACCAATCCACACTCGCGATCCCGATAACACCCGAATCCCTTCCTTCCTCCTTTCCTTCCTCCTTTCCTTCCCTTCACAAGATCTCTCTTGCGTGGTTTCTGCTCGCTTCTGCTTTGCGGCCTAATCGGTGACTGAGACCCTGGGACCTCGGAAGGTGACTTGAGTCGTTCGTTGCCTGTGAGACGATCGAGGTCAAGTGCTGACCCTAGCACGTAGGCAGGGCCTGTCCAAACACCCGGAGGACAAGAGGATAGAGAGAGAGAGAGATACAGAGAGAGAGAGGAAGGTTGGTGCTGTACAGTAATGCCCTGCAACTCAGGATGATTTCCTGCAGTCTGCGATAGTCTGCGGTTGTGCGTGCGATTCGGACTGCCAATACTGTCAATAAGTGTGCGAGCACTGCCAGTGTCAAACGACTTGGACTGGTGTGGGCCGAAAGTGTTTGGGAACTGTGCTCGTGCAGTGCGTGCCCCGTCCTACCATGCACCTATCCATCAGCACCTGCACTGCAACCAGGCATTTGCAACTAAAACTTGCGGCATTAAAACCCTTCCCATTCAACACCCTCCCTCCGCGCAGATTTGACACACGCAAAGCACTTGCTGCTAGATCTGCTCCATTCATTTCATTCTTTCCTTCTTTCTTTCTTTCCTTCTTTTCCTGAATTCTGACAGTGAATTATGCAAAAGGTTCCAGAACTCGAAAAGTTGGGATCAATCTTCGCATGGGCTCTTCTCCTACGCTGTGCTCACTGTGAGTCAGTGCGTCCAAACTGTCCAAACGCTCTTTCTCTTTTTCTCTCTCTCTCTCTGTCACTGTCTCTGTCTCTGTCTCCGACGCAAGTTGTACTAGTTGACGTGAACAACCACCCGTGATGCGCACCGGCTCAGCGTTCAGAGATGTTTAGATTTTAGAGGGATGAAAAGTTGACTAAAAAATGAAAGGACAAGCTTCATAAATAGTGGAAACGAATGGATTTCACTGTCAATTTACTTGTTCAAGGAGTTCAAGGTTCAACGAAGAGCGCTGCAGAACAGAATTCAGAATTCAGAAAAATGTAAAACACAGGGAGAGAAAGAGAGAGAGAGAGAGAGAGAGAGAGGCGGTGCATAGTCGAATACGAAAAGCCGAAAAGTAAAATGCACTGCGAGTGACTTGCGAGTCATCAGTGGTGGGAGCTAGCTGCGTTAGTTGGTCAGCGCCGACGTCGCTGAGAGGAGGAGTGCTGAGGCGTGCATGCACTCATTCATCCATTCATTTCGTTTCATTCGATTAATTTTTTTTGATTGAACAACGTTCATTCATTCGCTTTTATTTCTAATTTAGTGTACACAAAAAGATAGCGTTGTTGTTCCAACTTGCAACCAACCAGAATCCCACACACAACCTACTCAGTTGGTACTTGCTTTCAGTAAGTCTATGGTTGACATTTTTGTATCAACACAAGAAATTGGCCAATTGATTCCCCACTGGTCCATCGGACTCACTGTCGATCATCCCGCTCCAGCAACACATAAGTAAAAAAGTTAAACCGTATGACTCATTAGTCAGAATCCTGAATATTCATCAATTCAAGGCTACTTCTGCCTTTTTTAGGGATGAAGAGACGAGATGAGTCTGAGAGAAAAGAGAATGAGTGGCCGAAAGCAAAAATTAATCAATCAGAACAGACATTCACAATTCACGTGAATGAATGAAATGAGTTTGAACATTATTAAGACTTTGAAGATTATCAAATTATCACACCACTGAAAAATCTCTTTAGAATCTTTCCACTCTTCTCCTCCTCGTCCGATTTCCTTCGCTGGCTTCGCTGGCTCTTCTTAGCACCTCATAGCGGCCAGCGGTAGCGACGGTACAGAGTACAGTGTGGATAGCCTGCATTCCGCCCGGCGGAAGGAGGAGGAGGAGGGGGAAAGGGAAGGAGCACTGGGAGGAGGGACGAGGAAAGGAAGGAGGAGGGAGAAGGGAAGAGGCAGAGGGGTGGGAGGAGGACGAATTGACAAGATTAGCGTTTAGTTTATGCAGGGTTAGTGCAGGTCTGTGTGTAGGAAGTAACAAGGAGTTGTAGATTGTTAAGGGCGCACCGTATAGATTGGCTTACCTCATCGGGTAGTGTACGGAGTAAGCAATCGAGTAACACGGAGCCTCGACTTTCGCATTTGATTCCATTTCGGAATTTCTTGACTGATTTTTCGAGCCTCTATGCATTCATAAAGCGACTATTTCCCATTGATAGAGGAAACGTAAACAAGCAAATGCATGCTTCTTTTACAGTTTTTCAATTTTAATAATTTTTACTTTCTGTCTGTTAAAATTTACGGTTAAAAACTAAATGGCCATTTCGATCAGCGATTGTTTCGGATTGATTCGAGAGTATCTTGCCATTACTAGTACCAGTATACCTACAGTAATATCTACTACCACCGCTTATATCAATCAAGGCCTATCAGGTACTTGATTCACTCTTCTCCCCTCTCATGCACGGATTACTGGGACACTATGCTAAACTATTAAGAGGACGGGAACGCCAGTGGGTCGGTAGTGCTTATGTAGTATGCACGGTAAGAGCTGCTCGCCGTGATGGTCGGAGGTCGTTGGAGATAGAAAGATTTCGGAAGGGAGATCTTTCTTTCTCCTCTTGGGAAGAGAGTCACAAGAGAAGAGCGAGCACACGAGTGAGCTTTCTCAACTCCCGGATTCAGAACTAACAGGAATTTATTCATTGAAACAAAATCAATCTAAATTCTATTTTATTAAAAAACAAACAGACGCGACGCGACGTGACGTGACTGCTGTCACAGATTGTCACAGTCAACGACTGTGACGTTGACGTGGATGAGTGCACGAGTCCCATCTTCTCATCGCACTTTCCAAACCATTCTCCTTTCTCTGTTCTTCCCTGCCCTGGAGGATCAGTCTTCAATGAACATATAAACTTGTGCGAATGATTCTTTTTCACTGTGGCGCACTCGACCATCACCACACAGACGCATGTGCTACATGCGAAATCATGCGAAACTCGGTCGACGAAGGAGGCCTGCCTATTGTACGAGTACCCACCCAGTGTTGAAAACTGAGTACTGAGTACTGAGTACTGGAAAGAAGACGACAACTGCGAATGATTACACAAACAAAGCAGGAAAAGTCAATGATCCTGAAATGAATTAATTATTCTGAATTCTGAATCCTGACTGTGAATGGATTGCGGCGGTATTATGACAGTAAGTTAGTTACGCTCACAGTCAGCACGTGGGACTGACTCACAGAGTAGTAAATAGTGAATGGTGAATAGGAAAAAAGAAAGAAAGAAAGAAAGAAAGAAAGGTTGCAATGCATGCACGTCAAAGTCCGTTCATCTGGCGCCGCGCAAGAGGGATTTGGCTTTCTTTCCGAGCTGAAGAGTTGACTGTAAGGACAAAGTTGGGAAAGCAGATATGCACTTTCCCCGCTGAAAGTACATCCGTGCATGCTTTTGCATGTTGGAGGCCAGGGAATTGACCACACCAAGCCAGTCAGCCGTCGATCGAAGGTGTCGATGGTATCGATGGCTGGTACTCTGAACCTGAAGGCAAACTGCGCTTCGATCTTAGTTTTCCTTCGTCGTTCATGTTCTCACTGCGGCATTCGGAGCCATTCTCTTTCAAATCACACCAAAGCTTGGGGCACTCGGAAACGGAAAAGGTGCCTGAGGCCTTGAACTGCCAAGCAAGCCCGAGGTACGGAGTAATCCAACGGGACCGTGCCTGGTGGCTGAGACGAGCCCTGCGAAGGAACAACTCTCCAGCTGTCGATGAAACGATTATCATTACCAGTATCATTCTAAAGATTTGAACAACAGCAACGCCAAGAATTGAAAAAATATAGAAGCGAGTCTAGAGGGGTAATGTTGCATTGCGTTGCGTTCGAACGTCGACTTGAGAGAAGATGGAAGGCGTCATCTGAATTCTGAATTCTGATTCTGACTGTGTAAATGAACAACAACTCTATTCTGTTCTATTCGTCTTTTTCTTTCGTCATGAGTCTGACTGCGACCAAGTGATGGATAATGCTTGGTGCCGAGCCTTGCTTCTTCGCTCATGTTGGCGTCGAGGGTGCATGGAATGAATGCAAATAAATGCACGTCCCTCCTCCGGAATCTACTACTTGGCTGGCACACGAGAGACTCACTGTGTCAGGCAGAGAGAGACTGACTCGTGGAATTTGGGCTCGAGAGCTCTTTCAAGAAACTCTAGAGCGTACCTACTCTCAAGAATTCGAGAAAGTGTTTTGTAATTGCAGTACTGAGTACCGGTACCGGTAACTTGTGAAAGAGGTGTCAACAACTTCAGATTTCGCCCACTTTCAAGCCCAGGTCCAATGGGTGGAAGAGAAATGCAGCCAGGCGCTGAATCGGCGATCGAGAGCAGTGAAAGAATGAAAGAATGAAAGAAAGAAAGAAGGAATGAAAGGCGGTGTGATGGACGTGCTGCTGCACAACCTTTCGCTTGTCGTCCATCGACTCTCTGCAGCTTTTCGGAGAGGCTGTGCTTCCAGCATTCTCCAGAATTTGGAATTTACAGCAAGGAGCCCGAAAGTGCCGTGCATTGTCGTGGCGGCCGCATCGCAGTGAGCCCGGCTCGCTCAATCAAAACGGTTTACCGTTAGTATGGGGCAGGTACCAGTAGTTACTGCAGGGAGCAGGGAAGCCAGTAGCTTGCGCAGAAGAGCCACTTCTGTATGGCTTCATGACCCTCGCTGTGCGGGTGTCTCCAAGCTTCGCGAATCGTCCTCCACCTCTTTCTTTCACTGCTCTGCTAGTATGCAGCCGGTCCACAGGGAGCACTTTGGCATGCATGACGGCACCGCGACGCGAGATCTTTAGAAAGGTCGCACTTATTCGCACCCGCTCTTCCCTCGTTGCACGGTGCCTGTGTGGCCATGATTCAACCGAAAAGAGCGACAAGCGGCTGGATGAGGTTGTGAGAAGAAAAGCTCCAAGTTGAAGAGTTGTTGTGCGTATTTATCACAATGCGATCTGGCAGATATGCTTGCGAACCGGGGCATGCCTTGATTGGCGATGACAACGGGAAGAGAAGATGCTTGGATTGGTCGCACGTTCTTAAATGACGGACATGCAAAAGGCATATGAGAGCGGTATTCACAGTCACGGCAAACGTATCAGGTACGCTTGTTTACTCACCTTCTGCCGTGTTCTTCTCATGAGACTGTTGGTGGAAAGTGCGCTCAACATTCCCGCTGCCGCTCAGAATCAAACAGGAAAGGCAGATTCGGAATTCGGTTGATGTGCCCAAAGGCCAAGACCTTCCGCTCCATTACTCCGTTTCGCACGTCTTATCGTGAGGACAGGGGAAGGGGTTCACGGCACCGTGATATTATCCCGCATGGGGGTTGCTGCCCTCGGACATTTGACCGACTCAATCAATAGTAGACTGGTGCTTGTGTTGAATGCGAAGTTTTCATTAATAGGATCCCTGAGAGCCTTTTTTGTTGGAGGAATCCTCCGAAACCCGTCACAGCCCGTCCCTCTTCACCAAGCTTTCCAACTGATCGGCCCCATCGCCGCTAAATCTTACTAAAAGACAGAAAGCTTTGCCCAAGAGACCCAATGATATGTCATTAATCAATCTCAAACTGCCAGCCTGGCTCGCAAAAGTCCCGATTCCTCCTCCCCCACAATCCGAGGGAATGAGGGAATGCAAATGATCACACCAGGCAGCGCGCACAAAATCTTCCGGACTATTTCCCATTGTTGAATATGAACCGTAAAGTCCAGGATCTTGGCAGTGGACTTGACTGGGAATTCCGATAACCAACCACCTTCTCGGAGCAACAGAGAATTCACTTTTACGCTAACGAAAGCTGTCAATTCCCAATTGGATCGACTAAAAAAAGGCTTTGTCGCTCGAAGAAACTCGACGCCGGTTCCGCTCCTCACACGCGCTCCGCCACTCTTGTTGCACATTTGGAACCCATATTCTTCGTTTATCATTCGTTATCTTTTAACCCAAGCAGAACCCAGCATGATTCGGGAACCAAACCAACCACGAAAACGAACAAGAGAGTTCTCAGAACGATCCGGAATGCTTTAGTCAAAGCGCTACCAAACCATAGCAACACCTCCACCATCCCCGATCACGCATTACACCAAACGCATAAACCACCCATAACCCTTCCTCGACTCGCCAAACACATAGCACATCATATGCGATCGCTAAGCCCTCCTCCCGAGTAGAACATAGCCATCGTTCCCATAGAACAAATCACCTGCAAGACGCAGGTAATCGCACGCTCAACAGATCTCTACAACATACTGTAGAAGCGCTGGGACGGGAATTAATTTCTATGAACTTTGTATGGCTTTGTAGTGCTTTGTATGGCTTTGTATGGCTTTGTATTGCTTTGGTCAGACTCAGAACATCTCGAGTCTGAAATTTCTGAACAACGGCGAAGTGGAAAGAGCATCAGAACACATACGCAAGAGACGAGAGAGAGATTGAGAGATAGAGAGAGAAGAGCGGAGAACAGATAACAGAGAAAGGATTTCACGAGCACATTTTCGAAGCAAGTCGCGGTTCATTCAGTTTCATTCAGTTTGGTGTCTGTCGAAGAGCGTCGGAGCAAGCCGGACTTGCGCAAGTCCAACCGCCGGGAGGCGTCACGCGAAGGTGTGGCTGTGTTTTGGATTAATTTGCTGTTTTTGAATTCTCAGATTGCTTGGACGAGCAATATGCGGGTCTAAAGTGGCTGATCGCGCGCCGAGATGACCAGATTTTCGAACGTGGAGAACACAGACGATGATGTGATGACATTTTGGAAATCGTCTTTCTTTTAAAATACGTTTTGGAAGAAGTAGTTCAACAGCACAGCACGAAAAAGTAAGAAACTCGACCGAGTCTATAAGCAAAACAGAAGAAAAGAAAGAAAGAAAGAAAGAAAGAAAAAGACGCGAATCGCCACGAGAGTTTCACTCGAGTGATTGGGGCAAAGATGAAGCCCGCCAGGCCCCTGCCAGGCCAACCCATGCAGCTGCCTGCCGAAGTTGAGATGGGCAATCATGAGTACAAGTTGCAGCTCGCCAACACCCCTGAAGAGCGCATCCATCGACTTATTTCACAGATGAAGTGGAGGCTCGCTGAAGGGAATGGCGAAGCAAAGTACTCTATTGGGGTTGAAGACAATGGCACCCCGCTCGGCATCTCCAAGCACGACCTGAACAAATCGCTGAGCACACTAAAAAGAATGGCCAAGTCCTTGCATTGTTATGTGGCAAAGGTGGAGACTTTTCCAGGAATTCAGCCCAAGTCGAGGACTGCCCTCGTCACTATACGCTCGAACCCAGTAGATCGCATCCCCGACGAAGTGAGGGTGATTACAATCGGTGAGTCTGGATCCGGCAAGTCGAGTCTTATAGGCGTGCTCAAAGCAGGCGAGCCCGATGATGGCAGTGGCTCGGCGAGGCTGCAAGTACTCCAGCATCAGCACGAGATGGAACAAGGCCTAACGACGAGTACGCCGAGCCAGAACATCTGGTTTGATCGAGATGGAAACCCGGATGTTGACGAACAAGACGTCCCTGTGGGTATTTTCACAGACCAAAGCACGACGCGGTCAAAGGTGCAAGCGTACTCCCGTATTGTCACCATCATCGACGCTGCAGGTCATGCGCGATTCGTCAAATCAGCCTTCTATGGGCTGATGGCCCTTCACCCAAACCTTGCCATCATGGTCATCGAGGCGCCAGTGCTCGACAAGTCAGGGTCTCCAGAAGACTTGGCAGCAGCAATTCCCATGAGCACCAACCTTTTGCATGTTTGCAAGGCGTTGCAACTCCCTTTCGCAGTGGTGATCTCGAAAGCTGATCTCGTGGAGCGTTTTGACATGGACCAAGCGCGCTGCAAGGTCCGAGACTTTTTACGGTTCCTATCGGCCACGAATCTGTCCGACACTGAGCCAGTTATTATGGTCTCGTCGAGTGTCACCCTGGAGGGGATCCCCGAAATCACCGAGTTCTTGGCGAGTGTGCCTATCTCACAAGCTCCTGCACATACAGGTCCATTGAAAAAATCCGACGTGTGTATGTTCGTTCGCGAAGCATTCTACATCATCGGGTTTGATGGCGCGATTCTTGGCGGAATACCTACTTCGGGGACCATTCGACTAGGTGATAAACTCAAGCTTGGCCCCGACGAAGAAGGAAATTTTCACTTTGTGTCAGTGGAGAGCATTCGAACAGCCTACGGTTTGAGCCTTTCCTCCATCGAGAGTGGACACATTGCCACCATCGGTGTTCGCTTGCTGTACGGGGACTGTGAGGATTGCGATAAGCTTCATCGAGAAGATGCTTCCTCCACTTCGTCAAGTTCTGTAGGAGAGTCCGACAGTGACGTTGAGAATCAGACGAACGACAGCCTTGAGGCATTCACGAGCGCTTCGCAAAATGCAGAGCCATTGCAGGTTGATAATGTATTGAGCGCTGTTCGCGGCGCTCGCCGAGAGCACTCTCAATCGTTTGCAACAGAGCAAGAGGTTTTTCGCCACATGGTACGAAGGGGCACCTGCCTTCTGTCTGCAGACTTTGGCAATGCGGTTGGCCGACAGCTCATCACCTTCAAAGTCAAAGTTTGGCTCAGCTTCATTGCCGATAAAGTTGCTGTACTGGACCCTGGGTTGGAGCTCCATCTGGACAAGAGCTATCTGTTTGTCATTCGCTGCGGCCCTGTGAAGCGCAGATCGCGTCTAGTTCACGCCTCAGCTTCTGATTCCACTGTGACATTGGAGTGCATCGACAATCCAGAGTACCTGTTTGATGGCGCGCACGCTATACTTCAGCACTCATTGCTCGTTGCTGTGGCCTCTGTTGCGCGAGAAGGGTCGGATTAGACAATTATCTTGGCTAAATCGGAAATAGATTGTTCTTTCGTAGTTGACAGAAACATTATTCGTAACAACGTCGAGAGACGTGGATGTTCAAAGCCATTCACGCGCCGTTGACTGTTCCTCCAAAAGGTTGTCCTGCCTAATCTCTGTATTCTCAGACGACGATGAGAGTATATGGAATTCGTCAAGCCTGAGTACTTGTTCGATGGAGCACAAATCAGTGCATCACGGACCTTTTCTCCCCTCAAACCCATCAAGAATCTCAGGACCTCAGCACTAGCTTTATTAAAAGGAATTTTGCTTCTGCTCAAGTCCACTACATCTATTATCTTACAAATTCGTATCAATGCATGACTTTTTAATTAGAAACACCCCAAATACAGGAGGGAGCATGACCTGTGCAAACAGTTCAAGCCTTTAAGAAAAATATGCACCAGCTTCGGTGTTATACAAATGGAGCTTGTAGATCGTGTGTCCGAATTTAATTTACCTGGTTCCCAATAGTATCGAGTCGATCTCGAACATTTTGAACCTCCTCCTGTAGTTTTGCTTTCCGAACTACTCCCAACACAGATTCTGCGTGCTTGCGAATGGCCAATAGGTTATCATACTCAGAGCTACCTGCACGGAAGCTGTGCTCATTCACGCGCTTAACCTGATCTTGCATTCTTGCGATGACAGCGCTTGCGACCGTGTACTTTCGTAGACTGTTGTCAATGACAAAATCCACCTCCTCAACTTTCTTCTTGGCATCTCGAACAGTCTTCACGAGGTCTCGCTGGGACTTTCTCATGTGCAAAACTTGGCCACTTAAGCTATCCAGCGACCCGCGCCGCAAGGCTTCTGCGCCATCCTTCATCATCTGCTCAAAGACGGCTTCCTCATCGCCGGTGTCTTCAGGCGCCCCTCGGAGCTCCGCATCCGCGACGACTTGCTCGACCTCCTCGCTCTCAACGCGCTCGTGATCAATCGCCCTCAAACCCTTCACCGCCCTTGCAGATGTAGGTGACTTGGGTGATAGCGGCGCAGAGAGCCCTGTTACTTGAAGCTGGTTCATTGTGCTCGCGCTTTTCACGCCTTGAACTCGCAGTGGATCGCGCGCTTGACGCTCGGCCGACGTCCTTTCGTCTCTTCAAGCCCCGGTCGGCCAGTAATCACACATGCCACGCGGCCTAAAAGCAGACAAACGCAATTCCACAAAAACAATCTCTCTTTACCGGTACTCTTCCGGCCGGGAGGTTCGGTCAATGAACGCCAGACCGCCAGATACAGCACCGACACAGACTTGCGACAACGGTGCTCTTTCTGAATTGATTCTGAAAATAAAAGAAAGAAGCGGACGAGTGTAACGCGAACGATCAGGAGGAGGAGAGGCCAGAGGAATATCGTCTGCTCAATCGATGCTCTGACTGCAAGGAAACCGCAGGAAACCGAATGGTTGTCGCTGCACCTCCGAAATGCGAAGGACTTGAAGCCAGCAATCCAACTCACAAAGTCCACGCTTTTGCCAATACAAATCAGCAGTAAAACAGAAGGACAAAATTCTTCGGAATGGAAAGAATGGAATGTCTCTCGTCGCTTCGGAAGTGGCACTTTTGGCACTTTGTGCTCCGCAGTGCTACTGAGAGGAGTAGCCATCCTTACGCCAGGTATCCGTTACGATACTTGGCAACTTGAACCTGAGCCTGACTGAGCCTGAGCTGCGCTTGAATTGAGTAATAATGGAAGCTAGTTCGTGGAAATTCTTCAAGTGAGCTGGCATGACGAATTCAATTGCAGAGTGGGCTGGGGTGATCGACCACTTTGACATCAACATTGCAAGTAAACTTGGACGTAGCCGTGCTTCACATGTTCATATTCACATTCACAGTCAGTGAAGGAGGAAAAGTTGGTTGTTTTTGGCATGTGAATTGTAGCTTTGGGAAAGTGAGTAAATGAGGCGAATACGGTTTCATCGTCGGCCAAGATGGGCTGTTCGGCCTTTCGCGCTCATTTCGGAGCTTGGGTTGGCATTGGCACTTGTGGGGAATGTATTTCTCCATTGCGTGCGCAGTTTCTTTCGAATTCTAAAATCTAAATCCTGAATTCTGAACCCTGAACTCTGAATTGTGGCGCAGTGTACTCACAGTCAGTACCAATTCACAGTCGACAGCAATTTTAGGTATCTAGTAGAGGGTGTGGCTCACGGGAAACCATTTGACCGAGAGAGGGATTTCTGCAGTTGGCAAATTGATCGAATCACGGCTCCTTTACATCCGCTCCGTTGCGACTGTCAGAATTTCTTTTGGGCAGCACTTTGCAAACAGTAGAGTAGTTACTTCTCGTAACAATTTGGAGGAAGCTCAGGAGGCGGGAGCTACAAGTCTTTGTTGTCAAATGGTCTGTGGTTGTTTACTAAGTGTCGCGCTGAGACCAATTTAACATTTTCTTCGCGACCACGCCTGAGGCAGGCAGGCCTTCGCTGGGCAGGGCCTTGTGCGCTTGGACAAGGCTGTGGCGATGGTAGGAGACGTGCCACCGGCGGCGGGGCGCAAGACGGTGGGCTTTGTGGACGCGCCTCTGACCCCTGCAGATCAACTTTCGACGGTATACCATAGAGAAGAGGACGTAGATGACTCGCCTCGGTGCACGGATGGCGATGAAAAGCAAAAGAGTGACAACACGCTGGATGTCTCGTCCATGTCATCGTTCGCGAGCACGACATTGACACATCAAAATTTCCGTCTCGTGAGAGCCGAGTCCTTCGCGAACACCTTGATCGGCAAAGAGTCTTGGGGAAGACATATGAGCATGACGATTCTCGCTTTTTTTTACTATCTCCTGAGTCTGCCCATAGTAGCTGCATCTTTGGTTGCGAAAGACAAACTCGAGGAAAATTTTGTCACCAACTCGAGCCTCACGGTGTTCCACCTTCTTTGGGCTGACGTCACGAATAGCAGTACTGAAGAATCGTTCGAGTCATACTGTAACTCAGAACTCTGGGAGAAGAACTTTAGAGGATACGACATTGTGATGGGCACCCTTGTGATGTTGTTTCTCGCGGAAGCTTGCTTGCATGTGATCTCAGTCGAGTTCTCGCAAAAGTCAACAAATCTCAGTTTTGTGGCTGGGTTATTGTTCCACACGGCGACCATCGCAACAGCTTTATACTTTTTCAGAAGAGCTTTTGTGACTCAATCGGTGCCGATTTACATCGGCTTGATATTCACGACGCCACTGCTCGGACTGAAAAACGTAATTTTCTTCGTCTTTTATAAACTCCAAACTTCCAGGAGTCTGCGGTTACTCAAACTGGTACGGCTATTTTTCGCTTCGGCACTCGTTGTCACATTCCCGTACTTTGCAGTGTCATTGGTAAGTTTGCGTTGCAGTGATCTGTTTCGAGCTTAGATTCGAACGCCCCCACTCACCAAACCTTTTTGTTTCAACTCTCAAGTATCTTACGGTCTTATCGAAGGACTTTGGCCTCGTGATAAACATGTTGCTCGTTGGAGTGTTGTATCCTTTCATGGTGTTCCTTAGTAAGAGGGGCGCGGTATCACGTGCTCGGAATTTGTTCGCAAGAACGAAGAAACAAGAACACCTGGCCGGCTTTATTTATTGTAAGCTTTCCGTTCATCTCCCACCTTCACTCTATGAAAGCGCGGGTGTGACTCGTCTCTCTTCACTAACACTTTGTCTTTATTTCGTGTGGTCACAGACGTCATGACGATTGTTGGATTCACCCCACAGCTTTTTATAATTTTGCGTCAAGCCAAATACACAGATATGGTTGCATCACTTGTCATAAATTCAATCATCGACATTATCGTCATGCGAGTGCAAATTCAAGCGGACACGGACCCCAGACTTGTTTACGTGCAGGAGAAAATCTCCAAGGTCGCGCAGAGTTCCTCCCACGAGAAGTCGAAATACAGCCAGAATAAGTTTTCAAGATACAGAGGCTTAACTGTGCGGCTTGCGAATGAACAGCTTGCAGGTAGGGTGGCGTTCGTGTACGGCATGAGCGCCACTATCCTGGCGAACGGCTTAAGTCTTGATCCGAAGCGTTTTTTACTTGCATTTGCGCTAGAGCTTTTGAAGCAGATTGTCCGGCTGTATGTTCTCCACGTCAATCAAATCAAAGTCAACAAAGTGCGATTTCGAGCCTTCGGGCGGCACATGTCCGCTGCCGTAGTTCTTCATCCGCTCATGTGCATCATGATCTTCGTTGGTCAGTGCTTGGCCTGCTATTTGTAAATACACCATTATTTGTTCCTTCACATCCTTGAAAGAATATAGCCTTTTCGTCTTCCAGAAATGCTTTTTCACCGCGATACAAGACGATGCACGTTGTACATTCGTCGCCCTGACACTTCATGTGGCCTCTTTATGAAGGAGGGGGTGGGCCAAACCTCGCTCGGGAGCGACAGGTTTCATTCAAAGCATGCGCGGGACAGAGCCTTGAGTCGTTGAACCACAACCCACAGTGTAAAGTTCGATCCCAAACAATGGATATTGAGAAATGTCTGAAGTCATTGCCGGCCGAGCGGCGGTGTCAAGTGCTTGATTTTATATTGTAGCTTTTAAAGTTTTTTTAAAGAAGGGATGTATCCGCACGGACACTCCGTACCGTGTCTACTAGGGCTAGAGATCGAAGACGAAAACAAGCTGGTGGTAGGTGGACTCATCCCAAATGTAACGGGCTCCATACTTGTGCAAGTCGCTCGAAACTTCATACGGCGAGCTTCCTGCGTTTAAATAGTTGATCTTTGCGCGATTTACACTGGATTCCGAATTATCCACGAGGTAGAAGCGGCGCTTTGGCGGGGTTACCTGGGCAGGGTCGAGGATCGGCGTGGCATCATTCGTGACGTAAACTCGCCCACACTCATCTGCCTTGCCCACAAATCCACCAGGACCGCCACCGTTGTAGCAAGTGAACTTGATCTGGTTAATTCCGGACGAATGTGAAACTGAGAACGACGTCATTTGGGCGTAGTTCCCGTTTACAATATCATTGCCCACTTGGGTACCATCCTTAAACTGTTGAACCGTCACCCTATCGTCACAGTAGAGCTGAAAGTTGACTTGCCCGCATTTTGGCTCGTGCTGCAGGTTAAAGTCAAACGTGACCAGGTTGTTTATCTGGTTGTCCCACACCCACGAAGCTCCCGTCTCAACCATATTTTTAGTTACGGATGCCCATGGGCCTGCGTCGGCCGCCGTCACCTTCTTTTGGTCTGCACGAAAGTTGGAACTGCTTGCATCGATGTAGAATTGGTACTTTGGCCCCGTCTGCGAGCTGGTAATTACTGGTATAGAAGAGTCGGTGTAGTATACCTTCCCGCATTTGTCGATTGCAGCAATGAAGCCTCCTATGGAGCCTCCGTCTTGGCACTTGAACCTCAACTTGGTGACGCCAGAGTCGAGCGGAACAGTATATTTGAACTCCACATCCCACTGGCTCCACTTTTCAGAGCTTTGAAGCGTGGACCCTGCATATGTCTCAAAAGTGAGAAAGTCATCGCAATGTCCTCGGATTTGGAGATTCGCGCATTCTGGCTCCAAGCCAAGCCCAAAGGTAATCGTATTTTGCACCTGGCCGTCCCACACCCATTTTGCGCCAACTGAGGACACGTCCGCAAGATTTCCCCAAATTGGATCGTCAGAATTGTGATAAACAAGGGCGTCTTCGCGTACATTAGACTTGGAGCGCTCAATGAAGAATTTGCCGGTTGGTGTATTGACCGCTGTTGTGTCCACCACTGGAGTGGGATACTTTGTGGTAATGATTTCACCGCACATATCGAATTTACCGACAAAGCCCCCAATATAGCCTTGATCTGTACATTTAAATCGCAGCATGGTTATATCTCCGTTCAATGGGAACGTGGCGGTGTAAGCGGTTGTAAATTGATTTACATGCTCTGTGGAAAGAAGCGAGTAATCAGCGTACTTGTTCACCTCTAAAACATCATCGCAATGCACGGTTACAGTGCCCTGCGCACATTTTGGAGGAAAGTTGAACCCAAAGTTGATCGTAGTCGCGGTAGTTTGCGAGTCCCACACCCAGCTCGCAATTGGGCTATCAGTGAAAACACTGGAAATTTTGCCCCACACTCCAGATCCCGCCTCGGTGAGAACGAGGTTCCCTGCAACATTGGAACCAGAGTTAATGTACCACTGATGGTTTGGAGCAGAGGAAAAGTCAAGCTGAGGGGTATACGAATGCGTCACGTAAGTGTCTCCGCACATGAAAACCTTGCCAATAAATCCACCAGGACCGCCCAAGTTCGAGCACGCAATGTTGATTCTAGTTTTGCCACTAATTTTGATGTTCCGCTGAAACATTTTGTCGTATCCATACTGCCTTGCCCTATCGATGAGCTCGTCACCTTCGAAGGCTTCGTAGATGAGTTCGTCATCGCACTGGACCATGACCTCTGCAGCTCCACAGTTTGTATGTGCACTTCGAATCTCCACGTTGGAAAACTCGTTTCCGTTGATGTAAGCTTTTGCACCGTCGATCCGATCAGAGCAGCAGTCAACCCTGTTGTAAATCACGACCCTGCCTATCTCAATATTCTTTGACTCGAGAACGGAGCTGAACTGCGCTTTCCACCATGAATTTGCCTCCTCTTTCGTGTGGGTGCAGGAGCCGTGAGAGTAATACCCATCGGTTATGCCGTCAATCGCCAGAGAGGCGTATTTTTCGTAGAGAGTTGAGCTTTGCGAAGGAAGGAAGAGACTGATCTGCTGACCTTGCGTGTCGAACAGCTGCACTTCACACAACGTGAGGGGAACGTTTCTGCTCTGCTTGATCTCCAGGGTGGAGAATTTGTCTCGGTGCTCAGAGAATGGGTTTTGGACACTTTCAAGCTCCTTTGCGAGCTTTGTGGTATCCTCCACGATAACCTGAGAAATTTCCTTTGCCTTAACAGCAGCATTAGCAAAGGCATTGAAAATAGTACCCAAATAACCAACGTAGCACACATTTTCGGCCTCCCCGCAAGAAAAGGGACAATTGTCGCAGAAACAGTCCACCGCTAGATTGCAGATGGGGCTAATCGGGTCCATCTCCACCGCCGCCCAAATTAAATCTGTGAACCATACAATGATAGCCTCGCATAAACCAATCTTTTCAAGCTCCTTTAATGCTTGAAATGCGGAGCAGCGAACGATCAATTCGGCGATGAAAGACGGCGTAAGTTTTGCGGCGCTGTCATCCGGGAGTTGGTCCTGGGCGATCGTCAAGGCCAGACTTGCGGTTGCATCAAGAACTAAAAGAACTTTTTTGTTTCCAGGACTGCACCATGGTAACATGCCTCCAGCTGCAACGCATGTAGCAATCTGAATTGCCACAGTGCAGAGCGTTTTAATGCCTTCGGTGACCATATCTACGGAGCACACTGCAAGCTTTGCCATGCTGTAAGCAGTCTCAAGGGCGCAAATGGCGCCTTCCGCAGCGCGCTCGAGCATTTCTTCACCAATCCACTGAAGATCATTCAATAGCTGATTCTGAGCGTAATTCTCCAACGAGCCATAGCCACGGACCAGCGTCGTCCAGCCTTTGGCGGTGTTACTCTCGATTTCCTCGAACAGACTCTTGCTTCTTTCCACAAGCGGCTTGCCCACGTTTTCTTCGATGAGAAGGTAGCTGGTCACCACCGCAGCTTCCACTTCATTGATTGCATCTCCAACGACCGCTCGAGCCGCGTCAAAGGAATTCTTTATGTCGTTGCCGACGCTGTTGAAGGCGTCGAGGGTGTCCTGCCCGACGTCCACGACGAATTCGCCAATGTCCTCGCCAAAGTCTGAAACGTCGTCGATAGTGTCTCCTGCCCAGTCCACGACTGGATCAGTGATTGGAGAAACGACATCCGAAACGGTGTCAACAAAATCCGACCAACCCCAGCCCATCTTCTGCTTCTGCTTCTGCTGGACGAGCCCAGCCCCTTTACGGGAACTGTTTGCTCCATTCACGCCATTTCGTTGCGAGTATTCAACGAGATGTTGCCGGAGAGCGCTTCTGAGATAGGTGCTCCCTCGCGCCTCCTCGTTGGCGTCAGCAGCGGCGCTCGCAACTACGAGGAGCGTCAAGAGCACTCCACGCCTCATCTTCCGCCTTGCAACTTGTACTTGCTCGCCGTCACGTCTACCAGTTGTTCGCTTGGCCACGTTTGGGAACTGAGTAAGTCGAAGATTTTGGGGCAAAAGTCTCTTTTGCAAAAGCCGTCATTCACTGAACAGGTCGCATGTAAAAGGAAGGCACCATGTATTTTAATTAACTGTATGGAATCATGTAAGAGTCGAGGGAGCACGGCCATACAACATTGCATTTCTGGTACGATTTTAGTACAGCTCGATATCCGAGACTTGACTTGGACAAACGGAATGGAACGTTCCTAGCTAGCTTAGTACTGGAACATACTCATTGAAATTGTTCATGAAGTGAGAATGAAATAATGAGAGTCAAGGGTGAGAATGATGAGAAATGAGAATGAGAATGGACAAATGAAAATGCCATCCCGAAACTTCTACCAAGTACTGAGGTGTACTCACAGTCAGTACTATCTGTTGCACTAATACCTTGGCCAGTGGCTGGCTATAGACGATTCCTCTACTAGGAACGGGTGTGGTAAGTAATACAAGCACATTTTCAACGGTTTCCATTTACTCTCGCAGCCCCCAGGGCCCGAGGCGCCACAACTCAGCATCAAGGCGACTTGAAAGCCGCGCCCCGTCTTTGACTCTCCGTCTTGGTTCATGGTCGAGCGGCGCAAGAAAAGTCGGGATGCAATGCAATGCAATGCAATGTAAAGCAATGCGATCTTCTCGTGCCCGTTTCAATCTCTTCGCTTACAACATGTAATTCGAGTCAGAAGGAAGTTCAGAGTTGACTCTCTTCACACATGGCCAGTTGTCGTGCAGTACATGCAACACGTTCCAACGGTGCACTCAATTGCTCTTTTTCGTTTGGTCCTTTTGGGATTGACTGGGGTCCAGTGCTGCTGTCTGCTAACTGTGGAACAGTCTCACTTGTAGATGTCACTAGTGCACGTTCGTCTGAAGAGAAAGTTGTAGGTGCAACCACGGGGACACGACTTCCATCCAGCGTTTGCTCTCTATGGTCACTCAGTCGGATTATTTAAACTCCGACCGACAGACCGACAGACACTTGCGCCAACGGCCGAAGCCGAAGACAAATATAAAAACATAAGACAATAAGACTTTGTGGCACGAACGCCGAGTTAGCAGAGTTTGGACTAATACTTCGCCAGCTCTTGATTCGGAGGAGTCAAACGTCGAGCGCCATCGCCACAGAAGTGAGAAGACAAGTGTGTACACTCTTGACTGTGTATGCATGAGATGAGCCCGGACTTGGCCAAGTACAACGGTTGGGTTTTATTTTACAATTTCAAACAGCAGTCCCGCTGGAGCCGCACAGTGCATCTCTTCTTGCCCCATGATTATAAGAGCCCCTTTCTCGGCCCCGCGCGCTTAATGTTCATCTGAGATTGAATGGCGACTCTCCAACGGTTTATCCTGGCCGGTTCAGTGCGGAGAGATTGATTCCAGCGTGAGAGGTGCGATCCGATCTTGTCTTACAGTTTCTTACAAACGAGAGCTGTTTTCAGGTTCTATTAGCTAGCTCTAGAGCAAGGAAGAAGATCTCCGACGGCTTGTTCCGCGACATCAGTGACTGCGATGCGATGCCCATCTTCTCTCTCTCTCTATCTCTCTTTGACTTTTCAAAAGTCTCTCCACTCTGAGCCAATCTTGCATAGATTTTGCTGTGCGCACGATAATAGCTCTGACTATATTTAGTCATATTGCGAGTACTAGTGCTGTACAGGTACACACCAACGAAATATTTAAATCTAATATTGGCGCCGCCGTGTTCGCTCTCTTCCTACCCGACCAGGCGTTGCGAAACCCAATTTATTTATTCTCACCTTCGATTCAAATCCGCGAACAACGAGTCGTTCTCTCAGAAGATCATCCACCATTGCTACCAATCCGCTATTCACTTCTACCCGCCAAGGATTCCCCTCCAGAGGCATAGACCACCACACGAATGCAACTCTTATCCAAACACCTAGTAACTGCTAGCTAGCCAACCCACAGAACGGAGAGAGAGAGAGTGAGGAAGTGAGAAAGAAAGAAAGGGGTCCTCAAGGCTCGAAGGGGTACGCGCTCACCACTAGAACTCCATCTAGCCGCAAGGCTATCCAATCCCCTACCCGGCAGTGCACTACTCGCACTTCCTTTCGAGGGCCGCTCAACAAGGCGCCCCCCACCCCCCCCCACACAACCACCAACGCGCGCACCGCCGCGCCCCTTCCTCTTCCCGCCGAGTCACACACACACACACAGAGGTGCGCGCGCATATAAATACATACACAGACATACGCGTACGTGCGCAGGCGTAGGCGCGGGCGTAGGCGTCGAGGTAGAAGAGGGGAAGGAAGAAAGAAAGAAAGAAAGACAGGATGACGACGCCGCCGCCTCTTCTGTCCGCGTCGGAGCGCGCGGAGCTTCTGTCGCTAGGCGGCAGCGTAGCGGAGACGCTAGTGTCGCGCGTGGAGTCGGAGCTGGCGCGGCTGGCCGCGCGTTCCGCGGAACCCGCAGAACCCGCGGAACGTTCCGCCGGGGAGAATGGTAGCAGCCGGGAGGACGTGGTGGCGTCGCTGACGCAGCGGCTGCGCAGCGAGCAGAGCAGTTCCCAAACGCAGGCGGAGCGCGCGGCGAGGCTGGAGGCGTCGCTGTCGGAGGCGCGCGCGGCGGCGTCGGCGGCCGAGGCGCTGGGCCACCGGCGCGCGGAGGCTGCGCGCGAGGCCGAGGCGGAGNACCTGGCGCGCGAGGCGGAGGAGGCGCGCGCCAGGCAG
This sequence comes from Parietichytrium sp. I65-24A, assembly GCA_012862575.1. NCBI lineage: Eukaryota > Bigyra > Thraustochytrida > Thraustochytriidae > Parietichytrium > Parietichytrium sp. I65-24A. The sequence goes on from BLSF01000058.1 coordinate 102,935, forward strand.
CGCGAGGAGGCGCGCGAGCTGCGCGCGGCGCGGGCGGACGCGGCGCGCGAGGCGCAGGAGGCGCGCGAGAGGCTGGCCGCCCGCGAGGCGGAGGCCCAGCGCGCCAGGGAGGAGGCGGACGCCGCGCAGCGAGCGCTGGCCGAGGAGCGCGCGGCTGCCGAGGAGCGCGTGGCCGCCGAGCGGGCGCTGGTCCTGAGCGTGCGCAGGCGCGCAGAGGCGCTGGAGGCCGAGGCGGCGGAGCTGGCTGCGGCGCTGGCGGAGGCGCGCGCGGCGGCGGACGAGGCGCGCGCGGCCGTGCGCAGCGAGTCGGCCGCGGGGCTCGCGCGGCTCAGGGAGGAAACGGAGGCCCGGCTCGCGGCGCTGCAGGAGGAGAACGCGCGGCTGGCCAAGGAGCTGCAGCTGGCAGAGCGGCGCGCGGTGCGCGGCGTGAGCATGCTCGTGGACGACGACGAGGAGGAGGCGGAGGCAGGTGGGAATGCAAACGGAAACGCGGACGGGAGGCTCACGAAGAGCGCGCTGTACGCGCGGTGGGCGCAGGCGCGCGAGGAACTGGGCGAGAGCCGCGCGGAGGCGGCGGCGCTCAAGAAGCAGCTGCAGCGAATCCTGGCGGACATTGAACGCCGCGCGCCAGAGGTGGGCCGCCTCAGGGAAAAGTACGACGAGGTAGTCGCCGCCTACGACAAAGTCTCCGCGGAACTCTCCACGGTCCTGGCCGAGTCGTACTATTTGCGCGAGCGTGTGGAAGACCTCCAGACCTCGAACGAAAAGCTTGCTCGCGAGGCAGCGCTTGCGCGCCAGGACGCCACCGATCGCTCTCGCCAGCTCGCGCACCTGTTGTCAAAGGTCTCGCACTCGATGGCCCCGCATGGGTCACAGCTCGGGACGGCTGCCGGTGCGCCGCCTGCCATTGCGGGCTTCAGCCACAGCAGTCCAGATAAGGCATCCTCGCACGTGCGCGCGCACACAAGCGTGCAGCTGGTTGCCAAGTCGCCGGTTGGGGCGGCCGGCTTGGTGGTCCGCGGGGCCGGGTCCTCCGGGTACGAAGACGAAGACGATGTGATTGGCGAAAACCTGCTTACGTTCGGGTCCCCCGAGGAGCTTGTGCAGATCAACAACAAGCTGCTTGCCACCGTGCGCAAACTGTCGGCGCAGCTAAAGGTGGAGATGGACCGCGCTCAGTCTGGTACAGAGTCCAAGGAGGTGGCCGAGCTTCGCAGCGAACTGGATACCCTTCGCAAGAGCCGCGAGCGGCAGGAGGTGTTGGTGCGCAAGATCGTCGAGCAGCGCGACATGTACAGGGTGCTGCTTGTCCAGGCCGCTGAGGACCGCACGGTCTCGGCGGAGATGGACGGTAAGAACGCCCCACTCCTTCTCGGAGACAAATCTAGTGGCACCCAGTCCTCAGCAGGAGGAGGAGGAGGAGGTGGATCCCAGAGTGCCCTTGCCGCGCTGGAGCACGGCGGTGAGTACGCGGCCCTCTACAAGGAGTCGCAGCAGCAACTCGCGGACCTACGCGAGTCCACCACTCTGGCCATCCGCCGCCTCGAGGAGGAGATAGACGCGCAGCGCGAGGCCGTGTCCCAGGCACGTCGCGACCTTGCCCTGGCGCAAAGCGCCAAGGACTTGGCGAGGGAGACCAACAACAAAATACTCGCCCAGCTCGAGCAGGTTCAGGAGGAGTGCCGCGCTGAAAAACAGGCAAAGTCCAACGCCATGGCGGAGCTCGCCAAATCGCACGAGCTCGTCTCTCAACACTCGCAGCGCATCACCGCTCTCGTGGCGCAAGTTACCTCGCTGAAAGAAAGCGTCGACACTCTGCGGGATACCGAAAAGGTCCTCAAGAACGAGAACCTCCGCCTCGCGGAGATGCTCGAAGAGGTTCGAAAACAGCGAGACAGCCATCAGGCCATCGCGCAGAGCCTCACCACCCTGGACGAGGCTGTCAAGGTAGAGCTCCGCGCGAATGTCGACCGTGCGAATAAGGTCGCGGACGACCTTCGCGACCAGATCGATCGCCTCAACGCGGAGCTACGCAAAACACGCTCAGAGTCTTTGCAGCTCGAGCTCACGCTCAGTGCTGAGACCAAGGAACTCAAGCTGCGCACGGAAACCTCAGAGGCTCAGGCCCGCGAGTCTCAGCGTGCAAACCAAAAGCTGGAGGCCGATCTCGCCGTCGCCAAAGAGAAGGAACTGGCCTTGCGCGAGCAACTGGAAACCTTGCGCCGCCGCGCTTATAGCGACCGCTCGGCCGGCTCCGCCGCATCTGTCCCTGTCGCCGCGCAACAGGGCAATGCGGGTCAGCCTGTAGAGTCGCTTTCGTCGTCGTCTTCGACACAACAGGAAGAACAAGAGCAGGCAGGCGGCTCGAGTGATGGCACCGGGCAGATCTCGTCGCGCGTAGTGGAGAAGATGGCGCAGGAGATTGAGCGGCTCAAGATCCTCCTTGACGACAAATCCAAGGACGCGGAGGCTTACCGCGCCATCTCGAATTCCAACGAGGAGGCGCTGCAAAAGATGACCCAAGCCAGCGAAGCTCGAAAGGCGGAACTGGAGAGCTCTCTGGCGGCCCTGCAGAAAGAGCGTGACGAGCTTGCCACGAGACTTGCGCACGCGTCCAAGACCGCCGAGGACGAAAGAGCTGCGATTGTGGCCAAGGCTACTGACCTGGAGAGCAGGGTGAATGGTGCGGAGGCCAAGGCTGCTCAAGCGGTGTCCGAATTCCAAGAGGCAAAACTGGTCGCGGACGAAGCGCGGCTGGAGGCTCAGATGCACTCGAAAGCTGCGAAGGAGGCCAAAGATAATTATGAGCGCGAATTGCAGTTGCACGCCGCCACCTCCGCAGAGCTGTCAGCTCTTCGGAGCAGCATCTCCATGGCGGACGAGACCAAAGAGAGGGCGGTCGCGGAACTTGCTGCGGTGCAAGGCAGATTGCGCGAACTGGAGCGCGCCAGCAACGAAAAAACTGCCTCGCTCGAGAAACAGTGCTCAAACTACCGCTTGCAAGCGATGGATTTGCAAAAGCAGAACGGACTTCTCACCGAGCAGGTCGCGGAAGTGCACAAGCAAGTCTCGAAGCTGGAGCGGCGGCTTTTGGACACCTCGGGATCGTCGTCCTCTGTTCATCAGGAGGAAGGGAAGGCGGAGGATCCTCAGGCCGAGTCTGAGAACCAGGGCACAGGCGAACAGACTGCGAGCGAGACCCTCCGCCTTCGCGAAATTCTTCGAATTGCGCAGCGCCAGAGAGAAAATGCAGAATTACAGAAAGAAGAGCTTGAGCTGGAGGTCGCCCGTTTGAATCGCCAGCAACAGCACCTGGAGAGAGAGGCCTTACAAACCAAGGGGCAGCTGCAGAGAGAAATTGAGCGCTTGGGTGGCAAGGACTCCAAGGTGCTCGCTGTAGAAGAGCACAATCGCCTTCTCGGTGCTGTCGCAGAAAATACGCTGCTCCGTAGAACCAACGCTATGCTCATCTCTGATATGGAAACAGCCAAGGCCAAACTCGCCAAACTGGAGCACGAGCTTGAGGCCTTGCGCGAAGAGGCCAAATCCACCGATGCCCTCAAGCGCGAGTTGCAGGTCGCCAAGGTTGCGTACGAAGGCGATATCGAGGCTCTAAAGAAGGAGGTGGATTTGTACCGCGAACGGTACAACGAGCTGCTTCAACGCTTTGGGGACAAGGTTGATCCTTCCGAGTATCAGAAGCTCAAGGAGGAGATTCAAACATTGAAAGAGTCCTCCGAAAAGCGAGACGCTGAGTTCAAGGAGATGAAGGACAAATACGAGAAAGAAAAGGCCGAGCTCAGTGACAAGCTTTTGCGCACGAATCGTGTCGGGATCAAGTTTCGCGACTCTGCTAAGATGCTGGAGGAGTCGAATGCCACCCTGCAAAAGGAGCTTGAGGCCGCAAAGAAAGAGCTTGAGGACGTCAAAAAGGAGCTTGAGACGGCAAGGTCACAAGACGCCAGTGCTGGCAACAAAGGAGAAGAATCCAGCAAAAAGGTGTCTGAATTAGAGGCCGCCTTGGCCAAGAAGGAGACAATTCTGCAAAGGATGAGGAAGAAGATCACTGATTTGCAAACTAGCCAGAGGCAGAGCGCACCTCTTGCTGTCTCACAGCAAACTGATGCCGCTGGAACTGGTAAACGCGCCTTGGAGACCTCAGAGTCACCTGCAAGCGGAAAAGGCAAGCGCAAGCAGGCAAAGCTGAAGAAAGAAAAGGATGCTGCCGGAACCGATGCGGCTGCTGCTTCTGCTGCTGCGTCTGCTTCTGCTTCTGCGGGCTCCGCGAAGGAGACCTCAAGCGAGACTCCTAAAGAGTCCACCGAAATCGCCACTCCGCCTGTTCCCTCTGCAACTGCCTCTGAGCCAGGGTCGGGGGCAGTGAGCGAGGGTGAGGGTGGTGCAAGTGATGCCGGTGCAAGTAGTTTGAAGCGTAAGCTCAATGCTGGCGCTGCAGAATTCCATCCAAAGCCCGAGTCGGGCCCTGAGGAGAGCGCGGTTGCAGATAAGCAGCAACAGCAGAGCAAAAAGCCGCGGGCGGATAGTACCACGAGCTCCAGCTCGAAAGCGGCTTTGGCTGCCAAGATTGCAGCGATGAAGAAGCAGTTGGAACAGAAGAAGAAGGGTGCTGTCACCACAGGTGTCACCAAGGGTCCAAACTCTGTGTCTGGGGGGTCTCCTGCAGCTGCAGAACCTGCAAGCACCTCTTCTCCTCCCTCGCCATCACCAAACCAGCCGAAGCTGACGGAAAAGGACAAGCTCGCAGCTCGCGCTGAGCGGTTCAAGCAGGCAGGCGGAGACGGGTCCAAGGATAAGCCCGCAACACCACCTGCTGCCGAAGCGTCGAGTGGGTCGTCTCTAGCAGATAAAGTTGACGAAAACAAAATGACCAAACCAGGAGCATCAAGTACGGAGAGTCCTGCCGTTACCTTCGGCCAAGGCGCAGGAAAGCCAGGAGGTTTCGCTCTATCATCATTTGGATCTGGTACAAAGAGCGCGTTCGCCGGCGGGTCAAGCTCCTCTAGCGGCTTTGGGGCCTCGGCATTCGGAGACGGCCAAAGTGCATTCGGTTCTTCCTCAATGGCCTCTGCGCCAAAGCCCGCATTTGGTTCGGGCGGCTTTGGATCCAGTTCTTTTGGCTCCTCTGGTTTTGGTGGTTTTGGTGGAAACAGCTCTTCGTCCAGCTCGTCGGCAGGTTTTGGCGGGTTTGCGAAGCCAACCTTTGGAGGCGGCTCAGCCGCGCAGCCAACGTTCGGATTTGGCGGAGATAACAAACCGAAAGCAGATGCCTCAGAAGGCTCTGGTGACAACGAGGAGGATAACAACGGTGCTGATGGAGACGAGGGCAACGAAGATGACGTGGATGATGGCGAGCAAGAAGAGGGCGAGGACGGCGATGGCGATGGCAACAACGATGGCGAGGAAGAAGAAGGCGAAGAGGAGGAAGAAGAAGAGGATGAAACCGAGATTTAGAGTGTTTAGTTGGACCTTTGTTGCAAAAAAGATTAATTTTCACATCCTAAAAAGACTCGTACTTTTTTTCCTTGTTCCTGGGATGAAACCAAAAGGTTTGAACCCAATTATTTGGAGCTCCGCTTCCTCCTTCTCTTTAAAAAAAACAAACAAACTTGAAGGGGGGGCGGAAAAAGAGCATCGCGGGAGTCGAGGACAAATGTTGTTTCATTTCACTGTCAATTTTGTGGTGTAAGTGTTCTAGCAGAGGCAGTGTAGAGTAAGGAAAAGCTAGGCTTTCTTGAACAACCCGCCACGGGTGTGAGCCGGTGAGCAATGACTTGATTGGCAAATGTCAAAGGCAACAAATGCCCATCTTTTTGGCAAAAAGCCTGTGGAGCGTCCGACTAACTTTTCCAGAGTGGTCATTCCCGAAGACAGCCAACCCAAGGAGCCTTCCAAGCGCGACTCTGTGATGTTGTGAAGGAGGATGCATCTCACGCTTTCGATCTTACGGAGACGTCCAAGTGAAACGGAGAGGCAAAGTCACCCTTCACTGATTTTTGGTCAAGGGCTAAAAGCTCGGATGACAGCCACTGGAGGAACTTGTGAACAGCAGCAGCCTCGCCCATTTCGTTGCTGTACGCATGGTGCTGTTGCTGAGCAGCGATCGTTAGTTCGCGAGCCAGGGCCGAGTCCTGTGTGGCGGTGGCGTTCGGCCGGCGTGACTTGACTTCGATCCACACGACCTTAATCTCGTCCAAGGTAATGGAAGGATCATTCAGCTCGTGGAGAAAGTCCACCTTGTCTTGATCTGCGAAGCGCACTTTGGCGCTTTGCTTCCTATGCTCTGCGGGAGTACGGACGGGTCTAACTGGTGCGAACTCGATGACGCAAGACATGCCGTTCTGCCATTCGCATGTGAGTCTGCGCAGAGGGGAGATGGTCTCTACCGCCTCCGAGAGCTCGACTCGATGCGAGGTGAGCCCCGGGAGTGACGAGAGCGTGTTGGCCAGCGACGGCGAGTAGGTGTTCGGCGACGCTGACGGTGTGCGGCGAACCGGCATGAGGTTCACCTGCTTTGGCAGGTCTCCGCCCTGTGGCACGAGCGAAAGGCTGGGGAAAGCCAGCGCAATCTTGTCGTGGAAGTATCTTTCTACGGTGCAGGCGTTGCGATATGCGTTCTTCCGCCAGGCCACCTCCGACTGCAGCGAGTGCGCGAGGTCCCTTCCCACGTTTTTGATGGAGATTGTTCGCGTGGCCTCTGCGTCCTCGTAATGATCCATCGCGCTGCTGGAAAAGTTGTCCTGAGGGTACAGCATTTTTGGTTTTCCATTTCCCATAAAGCCCTGCGGCTCGGCCGGGACAGCCACCGCATCGCCGGAGACGGCGATGACCTCCCTCTTGTCAAACTCCTCGATCTTGTTATGTATACTCTGCAGCAGCTCTTTCGCGCTGGCCTCGTGTTCCTCGAAGCTCTTGAGCGTATGTTCGCGCCTGTCTGCGGCCCTGCTCTCCGGGTTGAACGTTTTGTTCGTCTTCTCGCCCAACTGCACCAGAGAAAAACCTTTCGCGCGCACTGCTTCCACCTCCAGCAGCACCTCCGTAAGAAGGTCGTCCATCTCCATCTCGACCCTTGTCCTTTGTCACTCTGCAAACACTCCACACTCCGCACTAAACACTAAACTCTAAACACTCCGCTGCCACGCCAACCACGCGAGGACCTCCTTCAGTGCCGACCCCGCAGCTACAGCTGAAGCTAAAGCTAAACTAAAGCTACAGCGACGCCTGACCTTCTGCGAGGACACCCGTTGTTGGCTACTGTACTCAGCATAGTTTGCTTGCTCCAAATCTCTAGTAGTCTAGCTACTGGAGAGTAGCTATCTTCCTTCGCACTGTGTCTCTCTACTCTCTGGATGTCTCTGGGGTCTCTGGTCTTGATTCATGAAAGATGAACGATGAACGATGGATGATGGACGATGGACGATGGACGATGAACGATGGTTGATGATGGACGATCAACGATGATCGATGAACGATGGAAGATGAACGATGGACGATGTACGATGTACGATGGACGATGGATGATGATCGATGATCGATGATCGATGGACGATGGACGATGATCGATGGACGATGGACGATGATCGATGAACGATGGAAGATGAACGATGGGCAAAGGACGATGATCGATGATCGATGGACGATGGACGATGGGCAAAGGACGATGATCGATGATCGATGGACGATGGACGATGGACGATGATCGATGGTTGATGATCGATGGACGATGGACGATGATCGATGAACGATGGAAGATGAACGGTGGGCGATGGACGATGATCGATGAACGATGGACGATGAACGATGGACGATGAATGTTGAGCGCGTTGTTCGGTCCTCGAGCCCTGGCTTGCATGGCGTTCGCGAACCCTTCGTTTCTTTCTTTTCGTTGCTCTCTTTGCTCTTTGCTGGTTTCTGAGTTCCATGCCAGCGAACTATCTTTTGTTGCAAAACACCAGTTCAGAGATGTTCAGAGTTTGGAGTGTTTTATCGTTGCAGAATTAGAGAAGCTGAACAACTTCGATTCCAGTTTCGATGATTCTCTTTTTCTTTTGTCTTTTTTCATTCATCGCTCGTCATCCGAATTGTTTTTGTTCAAAAAACTACAAACGAACGAATCGTTTATTCTGGATCAAAGAGCTGTTCTTCGAAGTTCCAACGATCTTACGAACAAGACGATCTGACGAACAGCGCAATAGAGATAATAGAGTCTACTAGCTAGAGTTTAGAGGGCATTGGTGGACCAATAGACAAAAACCAACTGTTAATTCTGACTTTTCTGACCCATTCTTCTGCCATGTCATTACATTTCTCAAATTTGGAAAGAAGTGGGGTTGTTATCGAATACTCAACCACAACACTAAGAGTTCTGATCTTCTTTCAGAAAGTTGAAGGTTTGGTCTTTCTTCCGCCTAAATCCCGTTACTTGGTTTATAGTAGTACATCTCGCCGCATGACATTTTATTTTTTCTTTCACAGTCTTGACTGGGCTGCGAATATAACTCCAAATCAGAGGAAGCATCATCACAGTGGCTGGTTTTGTTCCCGCTTCCGGAAGTGGAAAAAAATGCATATTCTTCTCTGGGATCTCTGAGGGTTGACAATGAGATCTGCCTCTCAAGCATCAACATTCCGGGAGGGGTACGTCGAATCCTGAATTATTTTTTTCCCTCCCACCCACCCACCCACTATTCTTAAATTCCCTTCTTATGAACATCATTCATTGAACAATGTGACATCTTTCGCAAGTTGACTGGAACAAGTGTCTTAAGCGCTACATACTTTGAGTCCATAGTATAACAGCGCTTCTCCCCCTTCTTTCTCCCGTCTTGCGGCAAACGCGTCTTCATCGCCCGAATGGTGTTAGAGATTATTGTTATCATTGAATAGGACTCGTAATTGATGACACTTTTACAAAAAGCTGCGCGTTCTTCCTCAGAGAAGGAGCACCTCTGAAACTTGAAAAAGCCTGGCGATGATAGTAACTGTTTAATGATATTGCTATAGTTCTGTCACCCACGCAGAAGGCTACACTTCGCAGCTTTGTAGCTCCTAAAGAAGGGGATCGGTAGTAGCGTTTATACAGTAACAAAATAAGAATCTGAGGCACCATCCTTCAAGCGTTCAACACTCCCGCCATAGAGTCAGTTAGGCGTCAGAGTAGTCTAGTTCTTCGTTTTCCCGGACTGAGTCGACTCGATATTTATAACTTTTTATAAACTTTAAAAACCTTGATAGGGCAAAGCCCCCACAAGCCTCCTAGTGGTGATGGTGAAGGTATGGCTATGTCTAGTGATTTCGCTAATACTCGTCTGCTGATCTGAAATTGTTGGAGGGAGAAAACAGAGAACAGAAGAGCAGTTATTGAACATGAAGATTGGCTATCGCTCGAAGAAGACTCTATCGTTTGCGAAGGAGCGGGACAGATGAAAAACATTTGTACCTGAAAGCAGGGAACACAGCGAAGAGAAATATGTATGATGTGCCGACTCGTAGCACTACTATGACTGTGTCGAAGGTGTGTAGTGTCTGGGCGATATGCACATACAAGACCAGGACGCAGATCATTGGAATGTTCCCTGGATTTCCGTGTTCATTTGTTCTTTTCCCATCGGACAATTGGAGTTGTGCTGATGGAACCAGATGGCTCCAGAAGGTATCAGAAACGGGAGGTTCTGATTGCGTGTGCTGGTTTTCTGACAACTGATTGCAAGTGTTGGCTTTTCGACACCTGGCTGCAGTTGTAGATTGTCTTGCACCCTGTCGCAATCGCAAATTATTTGTCCTTGACTGCAGTTGAAGGCTCTCTCACATCTGATCACCTTGCATTTGGTGGCATGCTGGCTTTCTGACAACTGGCTGTAGGCGTCGGCGTTCCGACACCTGGCTACAGTTGTAGATTCTCTCGCAACTCGTCACAATTGCAAATTATTTGTGCCTGGCTTATTTACAAATCACTCTGTGTCCAATTGTGGTTGAAGCTCTTTGGATGAAAACTTGGCACGGGTAGGAATGTGTGCAAGTTCTCATGGGATGAGAAACAGGCACGCGTGAAGTTCTCTGGGTGGAGCTTGGCGCGCGCAAGGAGTTGGACAAGTTCTTCGGATGAGAATTTGGCAACTTGGCTTGCGCAAAGGTTTATGCAAGGTTAAGTTATATTTATGTATGAGGATGGAGTTTATTACATATCCAGCCTGTGACGAAATGGAGAGCTCGTCTATTGTCATTGTTGTTGTCCTTGCTTTGTTATTGTCTTTGCAGCTTGTTGAAGAGTCGACCGGAAGGTGACTTCAAAAGTGCAGACCCAAAACACGGCAAGAGACCGAAACGCAAGAGACCCAAGTCACGAGACACGTAAGCTTTTCCGCGCGACAGTTTGCTCAAGCGTGAGATCAACGAACTGTTCGCGAACTCCGAGGCTCATCGAAAGTTTTTTGGTTTGGTCTGGTAACATCATAACATTTAGGACGTCACAACTGTCACAGTTCCGACTTCCTTTCCCGAACTGAGGACTATTTCGATTACTATCAGAGACTACTAGTCCACGCGCAGTCGACATTTGCCAGACTCACAAAGACTTCTAGCGTCGGTTTGATTCTCCTCTGAGATCTTCTAATATGATTTATAAGGCTGCCCGCTCCTCCTTAAGTACACTATACCGCTTCAGCCTAAACTCCTTAATTGTGGAACTACTGACATGCTGGCATCCTATTTCCAGTGAACACAGTTCTCAATCGACCCGTCGGAATAAAATTTCCCAGGGGCAGCCCATTCTCACTCTCCTTGAATCTGGGGAACTCTGACCAGGGAAACTGAGGAGGCGAAGAACAAAACTTGTCTCTCATCCACCCCCTCTCTCACCACTCATGACTCATCACTAGCAAGCCTACTGGCTCAGTCCTCACTGACCAGCCTAAGGCCAGTTAGTCCACATTTATTCCTGAGGGGGCTCGGGAGTCGCAATTTGTGCACTCTTAGCTCGGGGTCGTAATGTGCATGCAGGAGATCCTCTAGCTAGCCGATAAGCCTCTTGTAGGAAGTGCATGAGGGTTTATAGGGAGTCTGGCAATAATACTAGTTCTATCAGCTGTGATCCTTGGGAGCCGGCCTTATAGCAGCCTTTAGCTTACCCATATACCAACTCAAGAGCTGGGAGGAGAAAGATTAATTGATGAATATAGTAAAGACCATATGCGTATTTAAGCGGTGTTCCCTTTTTCGTCTCCTGCACACGGGAAATCCTGTTTCTGCTCTGTGTCGTATTGCGAAATAGTGTATTGTCTACACTAAACTATATACATTTGAATCTGTTACATAGCGAGGGAGCGCGAAGCTGAAGCAAGGGATATTGGCGGGACTGAGGGACTGGAATTGTGACAGGGTGCTAAAACTTGCCACGTAAATCACTAAAATGCAATGGGGTTGTAACCTTCCGCTGATTCTTCATAGCAAACGACAAGTTTCGAAGTGAGTCTCAGCTTGGTTGCCCACTACTGAGAACATTAATCTGGCCTACTTGGTATTTCTTGGCACTTCAAACTATATTTGGCAACGAGCTTAACTGCTCAAGCTATACGAAGCTACTTGGATGAAGTAGAGAAAGGGGGGGAAAAATCTGCCCAGCGAAAAATGAGCCCTCTGTGATGTGGGACAGGTAGTAGATAGATACCGCATCATAGTCCTTCTCCTCCCGCTCCGGAGTCGATTAATAGAGAAATCAGTGGCTGTGAGATATCCATGTGTCTTATAAGTGGCTATGACTCGGAGATCACCGCACACCAAAAAAAATGGAGTAACCGTACCAGTGGTTAAGGTGTTCGGCGCTCACAATATTTGTTAATGACGGCTACTTTGAACCTGTAGCAATCGGGGTCGGCTGCCTACACCTCGAAAAGCTGACTCGGACGTCTATAAAATATTTTCGCCCCGCGGCCGCAAATGGAAGAAAGCTACTACTTCTTGATAGCTAAATTTTTAAGATGGCTATTCCACCTGCCGCTCTCAGTGGAAGGACTGTGGCGGAGTGTAACTAAGAGGCCACTACAACCCCTTTCTGCCTCCTCCCGGCCAATCTTGCTTTCTCCTCGGAGCGCTATGCGGCCCTGAGTGGGGATAGCGTGGGTTTGCAGAATTCAGAAATCAAAAGTCAGAAGGAGGTAGGAACTCCAGACATCGAAGTTGTTGTTTTCTTTTCCTCCTCTCTCGCCTGTGCTCTTGTTAGTACGTGTTCTTCCGCCTCCCCTTCCTTCCTCCCTCTCGCCCTCCCTCCCTCCTCACAACGAACGAAGTGATTGATGTTGATGTGCTAACAGTCAATCTATCGCATTCGTGAAGAAAACATAATAACTTATTCTGTGTTATTCTGAATAATGGACTTGTCTCGGTCTCCTGGATGCTTGGTTATGCTTGTAGACTTGGCGTGAGGGGGGGTGCACCTTTGTGAGGACAAGTTGAACGAATTAATTTGCTCTCTTGAGGCGGATAAATGGCTGGCAGGAGACCGCAGCCTTTTGTTCCAACTCGGATGAAGCTGAACGCGAGCCATCTAACAATCAAAATCACGCTTACCTGAGCTGTAGCTGTAATTGCACGCTAGTAGAATTTCAAAAAATGAAGAATGTAGGAAAATGGACGCATGGGAAAAGAGGTTGATTCGTTAGATTTTGAATCTTATTCCAAACGAATTTGGAATTGAATTTTGGAATTATTTCTAAGCGCTCCGATACCATATTAACTTTTTAAGAATAATAATCTGAATGAAAGGTTTCCGCAACTTGAAACTTGAGAATTAGATCCAGGTTCCGGCAATCAGACTTATATATCACCAGTTCGGACCCAGCTTTCCAGCTCGAGCAAGATGGATCAACGTAGATTCTTTATTATTTAAAGACTCGCGCCGACTAAAGTTTTCGAGTCGTCGAAGAACTTGTCAATGTGCCCGAATACGTCGGAGCTTTGGAAAGCCTGAATTCTGGATTCCGAAGTCTGGATATGATGACCGGACAAAAACAGAGACTGACTGGCGCCGGGGCTCAGCCAAGAGCGTAGAACCCGCGGCCCAGACAGAGGGCGAGCAGTTGAACCGGGCGGCTGCATTCAATTGCCGCTCGGTGTCCTGCATGTGCCGCGGACGAGCAAGGGCCTGATCCTCGCGGAACCCATGCTCGCAAGCGCGTTCGAGGCTTTCGAGGCGCCGCTTTGGTCCTTCGCTCTCGGTTCTCGTGTTCCTCGTCTGGAACAAGAACAATAATCCATCCACAAACCTCAGGTTTGTTGGCTTTTGCGAGAACTCAACTGAGTTCACTCGAAAGCAAGCTTCCGCGAGAAACAACATCACAAGGGTGCGAGTTCTGCTGAGGGCTCGGCGCACAATGGCTCCACCAAGTCCAAGTCTCCCTCCTATTCATTAATTCATTGATTCATTGATCCATTGATCCATTGGCTCTTTGGCTCATTGGCGCAACCACTCGAACAAAGTGGAAAAGGGCATTCGACCTTCAACACTGGCACAGCCGAGTCAAACCGGTCAAAGAAAGACTCCTATGCTGCAATTCTGTGAGGGAACAAAGCGAACACTGTTATCAACCAAACTCAAATCACTCTCGCGATGATGATCATGGTCATATTGCGGACGAGAACGAAAGCGAGGGCAAGGACAAGGACAAGGACGGCGTTTCTCTTTGGTGTAAAAGCTTGCTAATAGTCCATCTTCTTCTCCGCACCAAGCTACTAGCTAGCTAATAGTAGCTGGCTAGCTCATCGATTCCAGTACTACCAGCAGCACTACTACCTTCCCTGCAGCAGAAGTGCTGCATTACAGTGTAAATTATAACTACTGCGTAGTACTACCGAGTGAGCACAACGCATTATGAGATACTCTAGAACTCGTAACATCTAGCTCGCAGAAAAAACAACAGAGCACTGCTTAGCGATGGAGATATATAGAACTGTAGTACACATCACATGCACATGCACTTTTTCACATTCACATTCACATTCACTTTCACTTTCACAGTCACAGTCACATTATTTTCATCTCCAGTACTCGCGAGGCCCTGCCAAAACTTGCTGACACTTTGAGTAATGTGAGTCACTTATTGTGATTATATGCCTGACTGATGTTTTACGCTAGCCTAAGTTTTACTCAATAGCAATTGAGGCGGAGAGGCGGGGAGCGCTGTTTGTTTGATGTTTGATGTTGTTTATTTATTTGGTCGAAATTCGAGTTTCTGCGGAGCACAGTAGCACTTGGCGGTGAGGCGCTAAAAGTCAAAAAAGAAAGACTCAAGGCGAGACTCGTTTTTGGGAGCACAGCCAGCCTTTCTCTTCTCTCTTTATTTCCTTGTACCGGTAGGTATATTGCATACTGTGATGAAAAAATAAAACAATTAAATTGATACAATGATCAGATTCAGAAGAAAAAGGAGACTTTTCCTTCACTGCGTGACACTAGTGACTCGGGAGTATCACAGAGCGCACGCGGCGGAAGAAAGCAAATGAAATGGAAGGAAGGAAGAAATAACGAGACCGTTCCTCGCACGGCGTAACAGTGACGTTTGGGGGGCTTTTGCGAGCTCACAGTCGGGCTACAACTTTTCCGATGCAACACTGTACAACTGCATCGCAACGCTCCTGTAGCTCAAAGCCACAAGCGAGAAAAGTAACAGTGGCGACAGATGTTCAACGTTGGTTGGTTGACCTTGTACTCAGGGACTGGGCACTGGGTACCGGAAAGCTGCCCCAGTCGCAGAGCGCTCCGTAAGCTCGGCGATAAGCATCAGGCTCTCCTTCTCCTTCTCCTTCTCCTCCAACGCTCTCTCTCTCTCTCTGAATCTTTCGCCCTCCCTCTTCCTTGACGGCATGGCTTCAGACTCACATGTCAGCGTTGGTGGTGCAATCGTGATGCCTCGCCAATGCGTAACTTCACATTTCTACATCTAAAAAAATCGGACCTGATTTGCTAATCCCCCAGCAAGTGGAAACTGTACGGTGAAGGCAGCGGTAGCTGCCTAATCCCCCAGCAAGTGGAAACTGTACGGCGAAAAGGCAGCGGTAGCTGCGTAGCGAATGCACGTTTCGTTCTGCTGCTTTGCACGTCGCATTCTACGGAGAGGAATAGAGCTGCCGTAAGGCAGTTCTATCCGATCCTCCCGTTAGGCGATTGAGTACGCCTGCCGAAGGCATGGCGCTACTCAAGAGCCTATGCACCGAGTAAGCCTGGCTCCGGCAGGCGCAACTCGCAAAGTTGAACTATGAACGCAACGAGTAAGCCTGCCGGAGGCAGGCGCAACTCTCAAGCACGAAGAAGACCGCCGAAGGCGGGCGCACTTTGGCTTGTACTCGAGAAGAAAAGAAACAAACAAACAGACACGGGTTGTGGCACCCCAGGCACCCCAGGCACAGCGATTCAGTAGGCCAAGTCCGTGGATGTGACTGTGCGGGGGTTCAAGTTGAGTTGTGGTATCAGCAGTGTTACGGCGACCTTGTCCATTTCAAAGCTCGCGCATTCCGCCCCGCTTATAGTGCCCAGCCCAGCCCAGCCCAGCCCTTTTGCTTTCGGTGTTGTAGCCCTTCAGCAGGCGGCGGGCGAATAGATGGACGAATGGATGGATGCCATTTCATGATGCATATGGCATGATATGTGTTTTTGGGAACATATCGTTTTGCTTTCCGCCGCCTTTGATCTATCTCTCTATCTCTCTATCTGCCCCTCTCTCTCTCTCTCTCCCGTCCATCTCTTTCTCTTGCGCACGCTGATGCCAAGTCCAGCTTTTCTGGCAGGAACCGATACTAACACCCGAATTCTCTCTCGTCCACAAGCTGGTCATCAGAGATTGATGTATAGCGTGACGGATAGATGCGGGCGACTAAAAATAATTCCCGCCTTCACACAGAGCAAGAAACGCGAATTTCGTATCCTGCATTCCGACTTTAAGCAAAAGGAAGTGACGAGTTTACCAGCTGGTAGAAACGGAGACTGCCGAGTTAATTTAAGCTCGGAGTTCGCTGTTTCACAAAATTGAGTAAGCTACTGATACCTGAGAACCAGAAAGTTCCGTCATGATGGAACTCGTAACGCTGTGGCAAAGACCGCTCCACACAATTTCTCACGCCGTTGTAGCGGCCCAAAGGTTGTAGTATGTCAGATGACAGATGAGATTCACGTTCAATTATATAGATAGATAGATGGATAGATAGACTGATTGATTGATTGATTGATAATCTAAGAAAAAAACAAAAAAGAAAGCGACTCTCTAGTCGCACTGGTCCAGAGTTTCCACGGAAAGTCAACTAGCGCAGAGCGTAGGATGAGAAGTCCCCCCTCACGAACGGCCACATGTTGAGCAAGGCGGGGCCCTGCACCTGCACACAGGTCATGTGCGTCTCTGGTAAGGCTGGCGAATTGATTAATCTTGCGCGATGGAGACCAACAAGAAAGAAATACTGGGAGGTTCCAAAGTTTTGCAACCTATTCCTGCGTTATGCGGCGCGTTAAAAGTCCAAGTTGACGGTCATCCAAGTTCTTCGTGTCAAGCGCAAAGCAGGCCGAACCAGCACAAAACCTAAACAACGCTCTTAAGGGAGCCTTAACTCTTTACTTTATGGCGGCTCGGGCCGGTGTTACCCGCGCAGAGTTCAAACACCTCGGGAATTCTTCCCCTTCCCGGACGAGGTTCTTGCCTTCTCCTGCCCTCCTCCTTCCCCTTTCCGCAGCAAAAGATAAACTAGTATGGATATTCTAAGGATATCGGTACAATCCATTTCTTCTTTCTTTTTCTGGGCGAAAGCAGATGTCAGCGCCCTGCGGGAGAAAGAAGTGCTGAGAGCAGCCGAGAGCGGGAGAAGGAAGAACTGATGAGAGGGGCGGAGCGGGAGAACGCAAGAGTGAAGGCGTGTAACCTTTTCACTGCTTATGAGGGAAAAAGTGAGAAGTATAACCTCACTTGAGACAACTCCCATGTGAGGTGAGCCGCCACACTCCACCGCCGTCCTCCACAACCAGAGCCCTGAAAAAGAAAAAAAACGCCGCAACCCCACCCAACAAAAACAGAGGGACTTCTCCCTCTCCCGGAGATCAAAACTGCCAAACTACTTCCGCCCCACTCCCATACACCAGCCTATCAACTACTCCACCAGCAATACCCTACCTCGAATAAGAAGAAAGAAGAACCGCGGCAGAAGGAAGGAGCGCCGCTAAACCAACAGCCAGGGCCCACCTACCGAAAATACTATACACATAACCTCAGCCGCGGGAGAAGGCAAGGTCCGCCCACGGAGCAAAGAAACTACAACATCAACACTCTTTCCTCCTCTCTCTCCTTTTTTCCTCTCTCTCTTTTTTCCTTTTTTCCTCCCTCTCTCTCTCTCTTTCTCTCTCTCTCCCCATCTTTTCCCTTCTCTCTCTCTGCTCCTCCCTCACACCGCCGCCATACTCCCAAACCTGATACTACCAGCGCGTACATACTCGCAACCTCATCCACACCAAACGTACGCGCGCACCCTCCTCACACGTCCTCACACGTCCTCGCCTCTATCCACGCCTTACCGCACCTGCGCGCGCACCGGTCCGCGAACAGAGCAAGCAGACTGACAGAGAGAGAGGAGACAGAGAGAGAAGAGAGCGCGAGTGTCGTTCTCATCCATCCCTCCACGAGCGAGTCGCAAAAGTCGCAAAGTCGCAAAGCCCCAAAGGAACGAGTGCTTTGCTCTCGGCGGAAGAGAGATCAAACAAAGAAAGAAAGAAGGAAAGGAAGGAAGGAACTGAGATAGTTGGAGAGGCCGGAAGCAGCGAAGAGCTGTTGGCTGCAGAGAATCAAATCAACAAGTACATCGTTCAATTTTGTACAAGTGTTTTCAGACCGGGAACTCGAACGCACCAAAAAGTGCCAGCACAAGTCGTCGGTCAAAAGTCAAAGGTCGAAGAAGAAGAAGAAGCGGATTGGCGGCACATAGTCTCGCAATCTCACGGTATATCGCTTGCATCAGCGAGGAATTCTCGCCGCAGAGGAGGACCTTCGATTTCCGGGGAGCCGGGGTCGGGCCTGGGAAAGCGACTCGAGTCCGCTGGCAAGGCCGGCTGAATCGGCATGGAGAGCTCGGCGGCTGGGCAGGGCAGCAGCTCTCAAAAGATGGAAAACACGAGCGCTGCAGTGAATGTGGCTGTCGGCACAGGAAAGGACGAGGCTTCTTCGTTCAAGGGAGGCTTCTCACAGGGCAACACAAGCGTCAGCAGAGAGGGTGAGAAGGCCAGCCACAATCACATCAACATGGGAAGCAACTTTAAGAAGAGCGAGACGCAAGAGCGTGGCGCCGTGGGTAGCAGCAGTAGCATGAGCAACAACAACAACAATATTAATAAGAACGGCGCGTCCTCACTGGTAGCTGTGTCACAGAACGCGCTCAAGAGACGTAGGGCCATTGAGAATAGCAATCATGCCCGCAAAGACTTGGCACACCCAGAGAGAGGCAGCGACCAAGATCAAGACAGTGATGACACCGTTTCCTCCACCGCGAGCGTCAAACGGTACAAGAGTGACGAAGCCGACTCGTCTGATGTGGCCGCTGCGCTCACACTCGCCTCTGTGGCACTCACAAGGCAGCAGCAGCAACAACAACAACAGCAACAACATCAGAGCCCTCAGCAGGGGTCCTCCAGCTCGGGCGAGACGCAGGCGACGACTTCAACCACCTCATCGTCTTCTGCAAAGAGGGTCTCTTCAGACTCAAGGCAACAGCAATCCTCCTTTCACACCGAGCACTCCAAGTCGAAGGCAAACTCCGAGACACCTTCGCCAAGACTCGAGGCACGGCGCAAACATAGAGCGGATCTCAGAGCAGGCGAGCCCGTCAAGAAGAAGAGGTCAGAGTCTGACACAACCTCGTCTTCTGGGCGTTCAGACCAGAGCAAGTCCGCCGAGGGCTCGGAGTCGAAGAGCGAAGAGAGAAATTCCTCCCCGACTTCCAGTAACAACAATGACAAGAGCACCGAGAAGAGTAGCAGCACCAGCAGCTCTCCAGAAAGGGATGCGTTCGAATCGGGCAGTGGGGAAGCTCACAAGCTGCAAAAGCAGTACGCCCTGAAACACAACGAACCAAACCAAACATCGCCTTCCACGATCACGCCTTCGCCACAAGCCAACATCGTCAGCGCCCTGTTCCCTGGCTTGTCCAAGGAGCCGGTATCCTTGTCCTCTACGCAACCCCCTCCACATCGCCAACCCCCTTCGATGATTCAGCACCAGCACGACATCGAGGAGCGCAAGGAACGGCATCGGCACAAGGTGTCCAAATCGTCTTCGAACAGCGGCAGCGAGCTTCGTCGCAAGAAGGTACACAAAGGCCCTCTTTCATCGTCTTCCTCGCACTCCTCTGGCTCTTCCGGGAACTCCTTCACAACGTCGTCGTCGTCCACCTCTTCTTCTTCCATTTCACCGTCCAACTCGGGGCAAGTCCCCGGGAGAAAGGGAAAGAAACACCGCAAGTCAAAGCACATCAACTCGATCCACAATAGCAAACTGCCCCCAGAGAGCACCTACTCGCGCGGAATCACACCGGAGCTTATCAACAAGTTTTCCTATGATATCGCACCCGACGGAACGCGCCAAGTGACCTCTGCTGTGTTGGACTCGACAAAGCTCTACAACTGGCTCAAGAAGAACCACAGCTCGCTCCTCACCCCTTCGCAATACAGAACTTCAATACGCTTGATACTCGAGAGAAACTCGAACGGTGTTATCGACCGCCAAGCTCGCGACTTGCTATGCAATAAGATCAACAACTATGGCAAGAAGTCTTGGGGATTTCAGACGGAGCTCAAGTTCAACAAGCACGACATGGTGCACAAGTCTCCTTCTGTTTCTGGAGGGAGCGGCGACAGCTCGAGCAGCGGAGGAAGCTCTGGCTTTGGCAGTGGGAAAAGCGCCATGAATGGGATGGCCAAGGGCTCGCATTCGGACAACAGCAACTACTCTGGTCTTTCATCTTTGCCAAGTAAGCCAGAGTCTTCTGGCTTGCCAATGAGTAGCATGCCTGTGAAGAATACGATGATGAATCTGCAACCGTCCAAGATCCCGCTCGCTATTCGCCCTCCAGTCAAGGTCGTCATAGACCAAGACAAGAAGGCACAGATGTCTGTCGGAAACCAGCCATCTATGCAGCAAGGGGGAATGGGCGTCTCTAGCTCACCAATTGGACCAAATGCGTCCCCGCAACTGCAGCGCCCTGTGCCGCTTGACTCGTCCATGAAGACTGCATCCGGATCCTCCAAATTTTCCAAGAAACTGTCTGCCTCAAACTCGCCGCAACTTCAAAGCTCTTCTCCTGTTTACCAGGGCGCGTTCTTGCCTATTAAGCAAGGCTTGCCCCGCAGAGCTTCCAGCAAGAGCGAATCTGTGTCTCAGTCCCCCCGACTGCCACAACAACAGCAGCAGATGCAGATGCAGAATCAAGGGTTTACTGGAAACAATGGCTTCAATACCTTCTTGCAGCAGCAACAACAACAACTGCAAAAGCCAATCCAGCAGCAGTCTCAGCAGCAGCAACAACAACAATCGTTCAATGGCATGGGGTCCAACGGACTCTCTTTGGGCTTGATGACCGGTAATTCGAACGGAGGCAACAATGAGGGAAATTCGATGAATCAGAATGGGATTCTGAACCGAAGTCTCTCTTCGAGCCAAAATTCCAACTACCAGGACAGTAACGGGGGTATGCAAGGTAGGCAACTGTTTATGCAAAACACCTCCAACAACACCAACGGCAACAACAACATGAATATGAATATGCTCAATCACGCCAGCAATGGTGGAAATGGAGGCTTTAACAACGGTGGTGACGGGAATATGAACAATCGATCGGGAGGTAGCATGGACATGCAACAGCAACAGCAGTTTATGTCTGGCGCGCAGCAACAGAATATGTCTAACGAACAGATTCAAATGCTCTTGTACCAGCAGCAGCAGCAGCAACAGCAGCAGCAGCAACAGCAGTCCCAACAAAACTTCTCTCAGTTTAATAATTCTTCGCAAGGACAGCAGTCCAATGTAATGCAGGGAGCCAATGGCAACAACAACGGAAACATGGTCATGTCGTTTAACCTCGACAACGGAAGCAATAACATGCAAATGGGTTCAAATGACAACGTGAACAACAAAAGTGGTCAGAGTATGAATTTTATGCAGCAGCAACAGCAGATGGGGGGCATGCAAGGCTTTCAGCCGCGGTTTCAAAACCAGAATGACATGTCCTCAAACGTGCAGTTTGTCCAAGTTGCACAGCCACAATACCATCAGCAACAACAGGTACAGCAGCACAACAACATGCAGCAGGACTCTCAGTTCCACGGTGCACAGAGCTATTCTATTCAAGTATTGCCCGATGGATCGACAGTCATGATGCAAAACCCGGAACAACAGCAATCAATGCCGCAGCAGGTGTATTTCCAGTTGCAGCCGCACGGTCAGTCTCAGGTGATGATGCAACAGCCTTACTACCAGCAGGCTCAGCAGCAACCCCAGCAGCAACAACAGCAGCAGCCTCAACAGTATGTCACCTTTGGGGGTATGTACGCCGCACCGCAAATGCTCCAGTCTTCGAACGGGCAATTTTTCGCCCCTATGGGCCAATACGGTAATGGCGGACAGATGAATTTTGGGAGGCAGTGAGACGCCCGGCCATTCCCCCTCTTTGTACCTTCGCACAAATGTTTTATGACTGAACTCTATTTTGAATTCAAAAAGGATTAAACTTGTCTTCTTCTTCTTCAACCTTCTTCACGTTCACATAGTTCACATATGTTCACATGCCCAGTCCATCCCAGTCCTTCATGTTCCGACATTTAGATGTATAGGATATACCTAATATTCCGTAAGCCTAGAATAAGTGCGGGCGTGAAAAGCGTTCCGCAGCGTGAGCCAGTCAAACATGTCCGTCTTCGCGCCTAGGAATCTTAATGGACTTGACTAGCGACAAGGAGTGCGCTTTCTACTTGTGAGTTCTGTTCACGAAAATAACAAAAAGAAGGAATGTGAAGTGAGCGATAGCAGACAATAGAAGAACCGGCGTTGTCGTCGTCGTCGAGGATCGAGGATCGAGAACCAACGATTGATTCGACTGAAACTACAACTACAACTGCAACTGCAACTGCAACTGTAACTGTAACTGCAACTGTAACTGTAACTGTAACTGAAAACGCAAGACAACGCAAACGCAACCAGGTCGTCGTCAACTCGCTGTCTGCCTGCCAGCTCGCCAATCCACACCTCCAAAAAGAACCCGGTTCCGGGTCCCGGGTCCCGGGTTCCGGGTTCCGGTCCTGGTTCCGTCCTCTTTGGCACGACGCGATTTAGGTAGCGATAGCGCTCGCTACCTGTTCCTAGTGGAAGACTATTATTAACTATCAGAGGTCATTTGGTAGTGTAGGCTAGTTGTAGTGGTGGCACTGCGTGTACGTAAGGGGTGCTATACCCGGCAGCTAGCTAGTAGCTATACCTACTGGTTCGTCTGCTGTGTCTGTTGTGAAAAAAATGCGTTCCGCCTAGCCACCTCTACGAGCAATTACGCAATAGAGGCCTAGTGCGTCGACTATCCACTGCTACCGTAAATGTGTGGGTCTTCCACACTCCCTCCACCAGCACACTCACCACAATGTCTAACCCCACCACTACCACTCGAGCGACTAGGGCCACTACCTCAAACACCTAACCACCCATGCTCTCCATCAATTTCAATTGCAACTCGCGTGCAACTGAGTGAGTACTCGTGGCGTACGCAGCGAGTACCCCTGGCTAAGCATAGCTATACTTTACGTCTAGGAAGGCGCGTGTGGCGTACGCGGTGTCCCAGTTGAACCGAGATGTTGGCTCGCAGAGCGGCGCTGATCAGCGCGGCGCGGAACTGGGCCCAGAGAGCTGCGGTGACTGTGAATCATTCAGCTGCAAAGTATGGCAAGTATGGAAAGTATGGCAAGTATGGGAGTGGGAAGAGTGTGGAAAGTGCAGTGTTTGGAGCGTTTGGAGTGCGGAGCTTGGCGACAGTGGCGGACCAAGGCATTACGGACCCGAATTATCTGCGCAATATTGGTATCTCGGCGCACATTGACAGTGGGAAGACCACGCTGACGGAGAGGATTCTGTTCTATACGGGCAGGATTGATGCCATTCATGAGGTGTGAGTTGCAGATGATGGGCGGGCTGCAAAGATTGAGAAGAAAAGAGCATGGCGACGCTGACCGAGCGTGATGTGTGTTTGTGTGTTGTTGTGTTTGTGTGTTGTTGTGTTTGTGCGTTGTTGTGTTTGTGCGTTGTGCGTTGTGATGTGTTGGTTTGATCTCGAATGTGTAGCCGCGGGCGCGATGGAGTCGGGGCCAAGATGGACAGCATGGAGCTGGAGCGCGAGAAAGGGATTACTATTCAGTCTGCAGCGACGTACACCAAGTGGAAGGACACCAACATTAACATCATTGACACGCCTGGACACGTAAGTTTATGTGGTTGCTGTGAACTGGCTGGCCGGTGGGCTCCTGAGGAAAGTGCAGTCGGCTGACGTTCTCCTTTGCCAATAGGTCGACTTTACTGTTGAGGTGGAGCGCGCCTTACGCGTGCTAGATGGGGCTATCATGGTCCTCTGCTCCGTCGGTGGTGTGCAGTCGCAGTCCGTGACTGTGGACAGGCAGATGAAGCGCTACAATGTCCCTAGAGTGGCGTTCATCAACAAATTAGATAGAATGGGCGCGGCGCCATGGCGCGTAATCAAGGAGCTCCGCGAGAAGCTACGCTTGAACGCTGCTGCTGTCCAGGTGCCAATTGGACTCGAGGGCAACCACGACGGAGTCGTTGATATCGTGGAGAACCATGCATACATGTTCCATGGCAAGGATGGAGAGGAAGTTAAGACTGTTCCCGTTCCTGAGAACCTCAAATCTCTCGTCGAGGAGAAGCGCCAAGAACTCTTTGAGAGGCTCGCAGAGGTCGACGAGGAGATCGGGGAGTATTTCCTGGCCGAGGAGATGCCTAACGCCGAAGCCTTCCATGCCGCAATTCGACGAACCGCCATTGCGAATGAGTTCGTCCCAGTTTTCATGGGAAGCGCCTTTAAGAACAGGGGAGTGCAACCTCTTTTGGACGGTGTCGTCAGGTACCTTCCAGCACCTGCTGAGATGAAGTACACTTACTTGGACCAGAACAACGGAGAAAAGCAAGAGCCCCTGGAGTGCCTGCAAGATAAGCCTCTCGTTGCTCTCGCCTTCAAGCTCGAGGAGGGTCGTTTCGGACAGCTCACTTACTTGCGCGTGTACCAAGGCACTCTCAAGAGGGGCAATCAAATTCGCAACTCGAGTGCCAGCGGCAAGAAGATCAAGGTGGCTCGCCTCGTACGCATGCACTCCAACGAAATGGAGGAGGTTAACGAAGTAGGACCTGGCGAAATCTGTGCTCTCTTTGGTGTCGAGTGCAACAGTGGCGACACCTTTACCGACGGGGATGTTGATGCAAAGACCTTCAATCCAACTTGCATGACCATGTTCGTGCCAAGCCCAGTTGTGAGCCTGGCTGTCAAGCCAAAGGACAGAAACCTTGCTACTACCAAATTCACCAAGGCCCTGCAGCGGTTCCAAAGGGAGGACCCTACTTTCCGCGTCAGCGTAGATGCCGAGAGCAACGAGACCATCATTTCGTAAGTTCAATTCCTTAGCCCGTCACGTTGCTCATGTTTCGGTCTTGAAGAGCTAACACCTGTAATCGATTGGGTCTATAGCGGCATGGGAGAGTTGCATCTCGACATTTATGTCGAGCGCATGCGTCGCGAGTACGACTGCGACACTATCATTGGAGCTCCTCAGGTCAACTACCGCGAAACCATCACGAAACGCGTTGATTTTGACTACCTCCACAAGAAGCAGTCCGGAGGAGCAGGACAGTATGGTAAGGTTGTCGGGTACTTTGAGCCTGTGGAACTTTCCGAACTCCCAGAAGGTAAGACTTGGCACTTTGAAAATGGCATCATCGGAAACGCAATTCCACCAGAGTTCATTTCTGCCATCGAGAAGGGATTTGGCGAGTCCGTGGAGAAGGGTGTTTTGCTTGGACAGCCAGTTCAGGGAATTCGCATCGTCCTAACTGATGGACAGGCCCACAGCGTCGATTCGAGTGAAATGGCCTTCCGCGCAGCCGCAAAGGGTGCGTTCCGCCAGTTCTTTCCGCTCGGAGCCCCTGCCGTGCTGGAGCCAATTATGAGCGTTGAAGTGGAGGTTCCAGATGACTACCAAGGCGCAGTGGTGAGCGGTCTCAACAAGCGCCGAGGTTTGATTCAAGACACCATCGCGAGGGACGGCAGCACAATTGTCAAAGCCGATGTTCCTCTGTCTGAGATGTTTGGCTACTCTACGGATCTCCGCTCCTCTACGCAGGCAAAGGGAGAGTTTTCTATGGATTTCAAGAGCCACGAGCGCACACCTTCTAACGAGCAGGAGCGCTTGATCGCGAAGTTCCAAGAAGATGAACAGAAGAAGCAAAAGTAGAAGATATTATTTCTCTATCAATAATGCGCCTCTCCTGCTTCACTAGAATTTGAAGGGTTCTTGCTGTTTGGACCACTTCTGGCAGCTTTTTGCGTAAATACTAATACAGTGAAATGTTTTCTTCGCTCTCCACCTTTGGAAGTAGAGGCAGTATCTATTGAATGAATCTATTTTGAATGAAAGCGACAACTATCCAATCATTCGTTCAACTTGCTCAGCCAAATTAATGAAGCTTAGTCATCCAGAAGAATAGAAAACGAAAATAATTTTGTATAGTTTCGAGGCGGAAAGAGTCATGCTATTTTGGCCGCATAGGTAAAACTTACGAGCAACTGTTCACTCTGAGCCGCAGTATTGCCGAACGTTAGAAACTTATCATTTTACTTTATCAAAAGGAATACTTAGTTCTCGTAACCGAGCAGCTGTGCAAGCCACTTCTCCACAAACTCGCGGGACTCTCCTTTGCGCTGAGCATAGCTTTCGACTTGATCTTCTGAAATTTGACCAACCGCAAAGTACTCAGAGTCTGGATGGGCGAAAACGAGTGCAGACACAGAGGAAGCTGGCAACATGGAATAGCTTGACGAGAGCTCCATTTTGGCGAGGTTTCGGGCGTCGAGAAGATCCCAAATCGTGTCCTTCTCAGTGTGATCAGGCTGCGATGGGTATCCCGGAGCTGGGCGAATGCCGTCGTACTTGATCTTCAGAAGATCCTCGTGGGCCAAAGATTCTTCGCTCGCATAACCCCAGAGTTTTCGGCGAATGTCGTGATGCAATTTTTCGGCATAGGCTTCAACGAAGCGATCTGCCAGTGCCTGGGCCAAGATCTTGGAGTAGTCATCATTTTGACTTTCGTAGCTCTTAGCAAGCTCATCACATCCGTGACAAGCAACTGCAAACATGCCGATATAATCGTCATGTCCCTTCGGAGCGATAAAGTCAGCCTGGCTCAGCATTGGATCGTCGTTCTCTTTCTGAGCTTGCTGACGAAGCATGCACAATCGCGCGCGTTCTTGAGTGCGTGAGTTATCAGTGTAGAGGATGACATCCTCCCCGTCTTCGCTTTGGTTTGCAGGATAGAAAGCAAGAGCTCCCGCAAGCCACATGGACTTGTTCTTAATGATCTCTTCGATCATGGCCTGTGCATCGTCGTAGAGCTTCTTTGCCTCTGCTCCGACACGTTCGTCGTTGAAGATTTTTGGGTACCCACGGTTTGGGTATCGACCGCGAAGCTCCCAAGTCTGAAAAAACGGGTTCCAGTCAATGTAGGGCAGGACGTCCTCAAGAGGACAATATGGAGCCTTTTGGGCTCCAAGGCCTGACAATGGCTCTGGTGCTGGCGGCCTGGCATCAAAATCGATCAGCTTCCGTCTTTGTTTTGCGTCCTCCAAGGACAAGAACTTTCGCTCCTCGAGACCAGCGTAGTAATCTTCACGGATTTCGTCGTAATCGTCAGCAATGTCTTCAACGTATTCCTCTTTTGCAGCTCCGATGAGATTTTGCACAACCGTCACTGCGCGACTCGCATCGAGAACATGAATGACTGGGTGATCAGGCGAAAAATATTGCGGGGCAATCTTCACAGCAGTGTGTGTCTTGGACGTTGTTGCGCCTCCGATGAGAAGTGGAATGTTAAAGTTCTCCTTCTTCATCGTCTTGGCGACGTGGACCATTTCGTCAAGGGAGGGAGTGATTAATCCGGACAAACCAATCACGTCAACATTGTTGTCGCGTGCAGCCTGAAGAATGTCCTCACACGTGCACATGACGCCAATGTCAATTACTTTCCAAGAATTGCACTGAAGCACAATACCCACAATGTTCTTTCCAATGTCATGCACATCGCCTTTTACGGTCGCCATAAGAACCTTCCCAGCGAAATTGGAGTCGTCGTCAGCCACTGTTGCAGGATCAATGCCTTGTTCGCGCAATTTGTCCTCCTTCTCCTTCTCCATAAAAGGCATCAGGTAGGCGACCGCCTTCTTCATCACACGAGCTGATTTGATCACCTGTGGCAAAAACATCTTCCCGGAGCCGAACAAGTCTCCGACAATATTCATTCCGTCCATCAATGGCCCTTCGATAACATAGAGAGGCCGGCCAAGCTCCTTGCGAGCTTCTTCAACGTCCTGATCGACATATTGCGAGATTCCATTGACGAGAGCATGCGATAGACGCTCCTTTACAGGCTTCGAGCGCCAATCGTCCTTCTTGGCCACTACTTCTTTGCCCCCAGCCTTCAGTGCTTGAAGCTTTTCCTTCTCCTTTTGCGTAGCATCCAGCATTCGCTCGGTCGCATTCGGGTTGCGATTCATGACAAGATCTTCGCAAATTGGGCGCAAATGCGGCTCCACTTCGTCTGCGCAGATCAATTCCTTGGCGTTCACAATACCGACATCCATGCCGCTTTCCAAGATGGCGTGTTCCAGGAAAACCGCGTGAATAGACTCCCGAATCTTTTGAACTCCACGGAAACCAAACGACAAGTTTGAGATTCCTCCAGAGATCTTCACGTAAGGACACATCTCCTTGATGCGCTTCGTCGCGCGGATAAAGTCCACACCATAGTTGGAGTGCTCCTCCATTCCAGTTCCGATCGTCAGGACGTTCGGGTCGAAAATGATATCCTCAGGCGGGAAGCGAACCTCTGCGCTCGTCAGAATGTCGTACGAACGCTTGCAAATGCGGACCTTCTCCTCCTCAGTCGCAGCCTGTCCATTCTCGTCGAATGCCATAACCACAACTGCGGCGCCATGTTTGCGCAGAAGGATTGCCTGCTCTTTGAATAGTTCCTCGCCAACCTTCAAGCTGATGCTGTTCACAATCGGCTTGCCCTGGCACCATTTCAGCCCCGCGACTACAATGTCAAAGTTCGACGCATCCAGCATGAACGGTACCTTGCACACCTCTGGCTCGGTCACTGCAATCTTCACGAACTTCTCCATTGCAGCCTTCCCGTCGAGAAGGCCGTCGTCGACATTAATGTCGATTACATGGGCGCCGTCTACAACCTGCTGCTTCGCAATGTCCATGCACTCTCCGTAATTGCCAGCCATGATCAGTCTCTTGAACGCGCGGCTGCCTGCGATGTTGCAGCGCTCGCCAACGTTCAAGAATGGCATGCCGACCTGATTGTAGACGTCGTCGGCGATGAGATGCTCCAGACCAGAGAGCCACATCTTTGGTTGTCCGAGCTCTGGAAGAGCACGCGGCTTGAAACCATTGTCCTTGATGCATTTTGCCAGAGCTGCGATGTGCGGCGGAGTGCTACCGCAGCACCCGCCGACCATATTCACCATCTGGCCTTCGAAGAACGGAGTGTTGTAACGAGCCATGTCGTCCGGAGTGTCGTCATATCCGCCCATGGCGTTCGGAAGCCCGGCATTTGCATACACGTGCACGAAGCATTCTGCGGTCTCGGAGAGGCGCTTCAAGAATGGAGCCATCTGCTGCGCACCGAGAGCACAGTTCAAACCGACACACATTGGCCGCGCATGGCGGATCGAGGTGTAGAACGCCTCACCAGTCTGACCGGAGAGCGTGCGTCCGCTCTGGTCGACCAAAGTTCCACTGACGAACACGGGCACATCGATCTTGGTCATCTCGAGGTATTTCGTGATGGAATACAAAGCAGCCTTTGCATTCAGCGTGTCGAAGATCGTCTCCACCATCAAGATGTCAGCTCCTCCGTCCATCAAGCCAACAATCTGCTCGAAATAGGTGTCCACCAGCTCGTCAAAGGTCACGTTGCGGGTAGACGGATCTTCCACATTCGGGGAGATTGAAGCGGTTCGGTTAGTTGGTCCGATAGCACCCACGACGAATCGTGGCCGGGTCGGGGTCCCTGGCCGTAACCTCGTCACACGCGTCGCGCGCAAGCTTTGCGCCGTAGTAGTTGAGCTCATAGGCGAGAGACTCCATCTTGTAATCAGCTTGCGCCACGGTCGTGGAGCTGAAAGTATTGGTGCCGATCAGCTGGGATCCGGATTCGAGATACTGAATGTGAATATCGTAGATGATTTTTGGCTGCGAGAGAGTCAGCAGGTCATTGTTTCCTTTCACATTGGAGTTCCAGTCCTTGAACCGTTCTCCGCGGTACTCCTCTTCGCCGAGCGTATGATCCTTCGCGTAGTTCTGAATCATGGTTCCCATGGCTCCATCATACATGGCAATCTCGCGAGTAAAGAGCTCGGTGATGTAGGTGCGGAGACTGTCGCGTCCACGGACAAAGTAAGGATACTCTGCAGGGAACTTGTCAGTCGGCTGCGACCACACCAACGACTGGTTGTTCTTCCTGAGGGAATTGATCTCCTCCATGGACGAGAACGCCTCGTAATTGTACGGATTCGGCTGCTTCTCATCGGCTGCGATCGAGAACGGCTTTGGCGGGCCATCGCTCTGCGGCTTGGGCTTGGCAGCTTCCCCCGAGCTCCATTCGAACTTGACTTTCTCCATCTCTCAATGAATTTCGCACACCAATCTCTTCCAAGGAACTGATTTGTAGTAAATCAAGCCCTCCACGACACCACCACGTCTTTCGAACACGCTGCTTCCCACAAGTGTTGAGTGCCACGCACGCTGACGATAATTGTCGCTCTCTCTCTCTCTCTCTCTCTCTCTCTCTCTCACACGCACACTCTGCTCCTCAGAGTTGTCTGTCTCTCACTTCTCTCACTTCTCTCACACGTCTTTGAACGAGACTCCAATCTCCTTGTGATTGTTGACGTCACTTTTCGACTTCCGTATTCGCGTATCCATCACCGTTTACGCCAGCCACAACAGCTACTCAATGCGTATTCGAATATTTTGAGATATGGCGGATAGCGTATTCGATAGGATGGAATAGCGCCCTCTGAGAAAGATATGGTGGCGACGTGTTAGCGAGGTGTTGAAGGAGGCTAGGGTGGTGCGTTGGTACGGGAATCGGAGATTGTTGAGGTGGTTTTTGGAATCGCCAGCTGGAGGAGTGCGAATAGTGAGGTTGAGGTGAATTTGATATTCCCGTTCTCGATGGTGTGCTGATTAAAGGACTGGCGTAGTATTAGTGAGAATACATGGGGAGGTTGCGATTGTCACCAGACTCAGGTGGCTTAACTTGTGGTCTGGACTGGGACTTTTAGTAGGCATTAACTAGAACATAGTGGGATTTCCCTTTCACGAATTGGTGTTGGTCAGTCGAAATGGAAAGGCCCTCTTTTACCTTTCTCTGGAGACACATGGTTTGCATGTGCCATTTGCTTTGCAAATTTGACTGAGCAGGCGGCAAATTTAGCACAACGGAATTTTGGATCGATTCATGGACATCAACTTAGACATTGGGTTGGATACAAGGATGTTCTTCGCAAGGTTCGATTCGTTGCAGAGTACAAAGTCTATCTGCCATCACTGACAGCGAACACTTGGAAACGGTTTTTGACTAGTAAATATGGCCATAGGATGTCAACGCATTGTGAGTCAAGGGAGCTGAGATGCTCTCCCCAAGCGGGAGATACGTGACCGAATTATCGTAGAGCGGCTCGTACGTGACACCAGAAAACGGCATGTCATTCCCGATGCTTGTGTATTGACTTTCTCTTGCAAGCTGCTGTTTGCCATAGATCAAGAGCTCGTCTTGCGCGTCCTCCGCGTCAGCGTTTGCCGGAGTGAACAGCTCTGGTTCCACGGCCAGAGGATATTTGAGCACATCTAAATTCTGCCTAATCATGTCTGCAATACGGCGATAGTATTGATTTGCCAAGAGAAATCCTTTCTCGGGATGGCAAAATATTTTGGACTGCTTGACGCGGCCATCTGCGGCAGTATATCCCACCACGAGGCATGCCTCCTGATTCTTACTAAAGCGAAAGAGAAACGTGCCAGGAGGCCTCCCTTCTAACATACACTGCGTCTCCTCAAAAGATAAAAAGTCCCTAAAGTACCGCGCCGGTCCAAAATTTTTGCTCTTTGGAGCTGGAAACCGAAGCTGCCCCGAGTTCATGGACACGAGCTCATCGAACGTTCTGTAGCGCTTCTTTCCACACTCAAAATACGAATCATCCAAAGTGACCTCTCCTTTCTTGACAGGTCGCGAAGAAGCCTGAATGAGAGCATGATTTACTAACCCAGTTGCATCGTTTGAAAATGACGCCACCCAACTGCACGTTGTGCTTTCACTAAACCGGATGAGGAAGGTGCCACACTGCTGAGGTGCGAGAACTGATCGCGCCTCGTCTAATGTCAGAGCACCAGCAAACCACGGTGCGCTTTCTTCCGAGGCAACGAGCTGAATAAACGCTGTGCGTATGCCAGGACCATATGAATACAAGAAATCAGACCATTCCAGGGCAGTAATTGCCTTGCGTTTGGCTTTCGATACTACATTTTGGAACAATTCAAACTTGCTAGAGTCTCCAACATAGCTTGCCACAACTTCGTCCTTGCTCCCCATCAGTGCCCGTTGAAACTCAGACCATTTAATGGCGTAAGAGCTTTTGAATTCGTTGACCCAAAATTGTTTTCCCTCCTTATCGTCAATCAAATGCTGCACACTCACAGCCTGTTGCGGCGGGCGGTTCGCTCCCGGTTGTAATCGCTCAATCATCGGTGACAGGAGCTCCACATGATCCGACACCTTGTTAGACAATCTATCGAAGACCCTCCTCAGTCTCGGGCCCTTGAGTTGCAGCTCCAAAATATTGTGCAATACACCAAAATCGCACCTCCATCTCAGCTCTTCGAGGAGCTCGTGAAGAACAAGCACCCAGCTCTGAAATACAGAATCGTTTATACAAGCGTTGAAGTTCACCGGATTGAATATCCTGGCCAGCTCCGTCTGGCACATTTGCAGCGGCAGCCCAAGCTCCCATGCCCTCAGTTCCTCCACATCGACTAATCTCTCCAGCGACGCCACCACACTTCTGCATGCTCCAAAACTCAGCTCTGTCAGTCTCCGACACGTCGCCGCATGCCTCGACTCTACGCCTTTCGCCACCGACGCCATCCCTTTTGACCTTTGCAAACACACAACCTCTTGCTTCTGTTTCCGCTTCCTGTCCGTAACTATCCGTAACTCTCGCTCTCTCTGGAAGACAAGACAATAAGAACAAGTGCGTGCCTCTGTTTCTCCGTTATTCCGTTTCTCCGTTTTGCGATGCACAGTGGTTCAGCGCGGCTGTGAGAGGGACTGGGCTCGCGCGTATGTATCGAGGGTCTGCGAGTACACGCGCGGTACGAGTGAGTTAGGATGAGTTAGGGTGAGTGAGTACTGAGTACTAGTTCATGTAGTGGAGTGAGTAGCGAGAACTGCGTACTGGTACTTACTGTTTGTTTAGAATTTAGAATTTGGAAAGTTGAATCTGGACTACTGTATTGGATAGATAGTAGATAAGAGTAGGGGGAGGTTAGGTGGTGCAATCACACGTCCAATTAATGCTTATTTGAGATGCGAAGAATGCGAAGGCGAGAGGCTTGTGAAACACATTCGAATTGGGATGAACGTGAATTGAAACATGGAAGCTAGCGTCTGCAAGCATGGGACACGAAAGGTTCTGAAGGGGTAGACAGGTGTTTATTGACATTTTAAAAGAGGTTTGTTTGCTCTAGCTGGAGGCTCTGCTCGAGCTGGAGAGCTCAGAATCGCGACGCTCGCGCTCACGGAAAAACTTTCTTATTTTCGCGCTCTCGAGTTTCTTTCTGCGCTGCTTCTTGAATGCCAGGATCTCTTTTTGCTCCTCGGTTGCGACCGACTCCCAGGTGTGTGTCGGATGCAAGTAGTTGGCTTCGATGTACGGAAGGAGAGTAATCATGATCGCCACCACAGCAGACGTGAAAACATGGTCTGGGATGAGCTCCACAAGCGACACCAGGAAATGCAACCGCAGGCCGTAGAAAAGCAGCTCTAACATCCGCTTTAATGGCAAAGCCATCATTGGGAAAACGAAGAGGATCAGCACAATCCGCTTGGTGACATCTACAGCAATATTCGAGCACAGGTCTTGGCAGAGTGCTACAAATTCTTCCCTGTCCAAACCGCCATTGTTATCAAAGTCGTACTTCTCCATGGTTTTAAGAACAAGATCACGCTCGGGAGGTGGCTTGCGTCCGCCCCATGGGACTTTGTTGATGTTATCTAGAACGCATGAAGACAGAGCCGTCAGCACTACGAGGCGCAAACAAAGTGCCCTTGGCAATGTGGCATGAATAAAACTTACGATAAAGTAGAAGAACGCCTGCATAGAGCTCGGCGGCATCAATAGTCCCGCTCCCATCAATATCACAGTCGTCAAACGCTTGGTTCACCATGTCCAGGAACATGTCGGATTCTAGAAAACGGAGCGTGAGATTGTTTAGTTTTTGCGCTCCCTCGCGCCTTTTCTCCCTCAACCTCAGTAGGGCTTCACTCTTCATTCTCCTCAGCCTTCTTATGGAGCTCTCTCTCCGCTTTGAGCGACGGCGATCGTTCGACTTGCTCTCTGAATGCGAGTCGTCTGTGCTCCCATCCTTCGTCGACGAAGTCTCTGATGCAGAGCGTCCTCGTGAGCTTCGCGAGGAGCAATACTGTACATAATCCTGCAGTTCTTTCTCGTACCGCCGCTTGTCTTCCCTTTCCAGTTTGTTATACACTGCGCGTTCTTCCGTCGGCATGCTCTTCCACTCCGTTAAAAGAATGTCCTCCGCAGCTTTGTCCCCTTTCGCCAATCCTGCGTCCTTCGCGAAGTAATGGAATGCGCTTCGGGCAGGTTTCGGTGGTCCAGCATCCCTTTTCGACAAGCTCTTACGGCT
Source organism: Parietichytrium sp. I65-24A (assembly GCA_012862575.1). Classification (NCBI taxonomy): domain Eukaryota; class Bigyra; order Thraustochytrida; family Thraustochytriidae; genus Parietichytrium; species Parietichytrium sp. I65-24A. The sequence continues at coordinate 137,223 of BLSF01000058.1, forward strand.
CGATTGATATTTCTTGTCCCTGCTTGCGCCGGCAGCGTCTTCGTCCAAAGACACTTCTGCAAAGCTGGGGGATGTTTTACTCCGCCGCGACGAAGACCTCTTGCTCACGCCCACAGATCTCCTCCGCGAACCCATTACTCCCGAGTTTCCTAACGCGCTCGCGTTCTCCTCACTACCCACCAAAACGGGCTCCTCCGCTATCATTTCACCGTTTCTTGTACTCTCCAGCTATCTTGGCTCTCCCTCTGTCGCGCACTCCCAATCTCGTCCAAAATCTCGACCTCTTCTCCGAGTCAGGTACAAGAACAAGTACCAGTGCCAGTGCCAGTACCAGCGGATCCGCTAACACCAACCACCGCTGGCCGCAAAAACAAGACACGGTCCTCGCACCACAGTCGCAACGGCTCCCGCAAAAACGCGATTCACAGTCCCCGCACCAAAGTTTGTTGCTTACTTGGAGCTTGTGTTGTTTTGTCTAAATTGTCTAAATTGTTCTAAATTCTACACACCAGGGTCTTAGCGATGTGCCTGTGAGGCTTAGGCGGAAGCTGTGAGGAGCGAGAGGGAAAATGTGCTAGCCAGCTGGCTAGTGGCTCCCGACTCTTTCTTTGGACGATGAGTTTGGATGAAAAGTTCAACTTGGAAGTTGGTATAAATAACCGTCGATTGATCTCGAATAACTTGTATTGACTCGTTTGCAATTCTCTGACTGATAAAAATAGCGGTTTTCTTACCGTCTTTCTCGCATGCCTGCCTTTTCATTTGAACGAACACTGTAAATCCAGAACAGAATCATTCAGAATTCAGAAGAAGAATTCAGAACTGGCCAGCTCTGCTGGATGTAAGCTTCTGCTAGCTAATTTATTAGCAATGCCTCTACTCCATTTTCTCGGGTGACAAACTAACAAGAGCATGTGGTAGTATATGTTCTAGACTTATTTATAGCACCGAGGAGTAAGAGGGGGTAGAATTGGACTGGTTGGCCTAATGTTCACAAGCAAGTCGACGAGATTTGCAATGTTTGCATCTGGTCCTTGTCTTTTCCTCTCTTCCGCTCCACAGAATGCTTAGCGCATTGTGTAGCGTACTACTACTGCTCTCCAGGACACACACCTTTTCACTGGCGTCATGGTCGCCAGGTAGATAGGGAAAATAATAGTGTATGGTAAGGTTCGGCGAAACTGCTGCTGGGTCTACACAGCGTCATGACTGGATAGTAAGGGTACAGGGAACTGGAAAAGGCTAGCGATTTTCGCGCGCAAGTGTCTCCTCACACCTTCTCTATGGACGCAACGAGTTAAGGTGTTGGATAGAAACTGTGTAGGAAGATTGTTGGAGGAGAAATGTGGGGAGAGTTCCCTCCGTGAATCCAGAATCTGCAAGCGCGTTGTTCAATGAATGAAGCGAGGTGTGGGGAAGAAAGAAAGTGCGTTACTACTGCAGCCTTATCAAATTCCACTAACATTCGGATTCTATTCGCGATTTTTTTGCTTTCGCTGTCGAACTTACACTGTCCAGCATTTCTCTGCTCCAAGAACTTGGTTCTCCAAGCTTTTCACAGTCGATCACTGTCGATAATTCGGGAATTAGTAGCAGTACATTCGCCTTTGAACATAAAAACTACGAACTTGTTTCCTTCCTTTTTGAACTCGTCATGTTCAGAATTAATTCAGAATTCAGAATGCAGAATTCGGAGCGCTTGTTCCAGACCGGGAAGCGGAAGCTTTTCCTCGGTCGAAAGTGTTGAAAGAAAATGCGATGCTTGGAGCTCTCCTCGACGTGAACAGTCAGCTTTCTTGTGCTTTCACTTTCACCCCGGGTCACTGGCCAAGGGAGCCTGCTCGACCGCGGACTAAAAGATACCTCGCACAGCTTGGGTTTTTCTCATTGTATTCTTTGTCTGTACGCTCTTACGTAGGCCCCTGCGGAATGCAAAATGCAGAAATCGGCGTTGGCTTTGTCTCAAGTTGATTCATATTGAAGTCATGTTGATTCATTTTGATTCATGTTGTCTCTGTTGTCTCGCTCATTGATTTTGGGTTCCGCTGACCAGAACCCATAGAACAACGAACGCATCTCTCCAGCGAACAATATGCTGATCTCTATACTATTACCTATGGTAAACCATAAATAGCCTTGCATACCTACCATAAACAATAGCACTCAGCAAGCAGCAAGGCTACCATTCCCCTAAGTCCAGCTTAACCTACAGAGTTGTACATTAACCTATACAAGACACGTGTCCTAAAACCTTCGAAGACCAATCCTACCGCCTCCAATCATCGCAAACTGTAGCGAACCCAGCTACAGAGCGCTATTGACTCCTACCTCGAACCAGTACAACCAGTACAGCAAAACCGTGTAAAAGAAGCGCGCGTACACTTTAAACTCATCACTTGCAGTCGCGTACGCAAACTAGCGAGATAGCTAGCGGAAGAATAGCAGTCCACGCGGAGCAGCATAAAACACACCCACACTTGCCATACTTGCCATACTTGCCACACTTATCATTACTTGTGTGGTTTGTCTTGCACGGCTATCTTGTCTTGTGGGTAAAAGTGAGCGGTGGCGCAAGTGAGGTCGGAGAGAGGTGAAGCTTGAAGATTAGTTTGAAAGTGAGGAGTTGAGGAGTTGAGGAGCAGCTGATGCAAAGAGAAGTCGGTCGGCTTTGAATTTGGCTGTGGATCGTGAACTGAGGAATTAGCAGTGCCAACCCGGATAGGAAAATTTGGAGGATATCGGAGGAGAAGAGGAGTAATCTAAGATTAGCAGAATGAAGCAGCGGAGTGTGATCAATGCGCCAGCCGCTGGCGGCGTGTCGGCGAAGCTTCGAGCGTTCGATATGTACCGCAAGGTGCCCAAGGATCTGACGGAGGCCTCGGCGCTGGGCGGGAGCTTCTCCATCATCTTTGCGGTGCTGTTCATGCTGCTCTTTGTGTTGGAGGTGAAGAATTTCATGGCCATCACTGAGAAAACGACCATTGAGATTGACAAAGGTGAGTGATTGTGCGCCGTGGCTGTTTGGTGCAACTCGAACGAGCGCATGTCGCCGCGTCGTGGCTGACTGAACTTTTTTTTTCTTCTTTTGTGACGTGAATCTAGCGGAGGACGGCATTTTTGAGATCAACTTTAACCTTACGTTCAATAATATTGGGTGCGAGTTTCTCTCCTTGGATCTCAACAACGTGATTGGTAAAAAGCGAGACGATATTACCGATCGCACTGTGCACAAGTACTCTTTGGATGGCTCGTATCAGGGGAACGTAGCGGATGACGACAAGGCTGACTTGGAGCACCTGTACGAGGGCACCAACAAAGACCATTACGGCAACGTGAGGCATGCCATCGACCTGACATTGGCCAACTTTCATGAAATGGTGGACAAATTTGAGGTTTTGCTCGTCGACTTTCATGCGCCTTGGTGCGTGCACTGCCGCAACCTGTCGCCAATCTATGAGCACGCCGCGGATCTCGTGAAGCAGCGTGCGCCGGTAGAGATCGATGGTCATCACAAGCACTCCGTGGCGTTGGCCACCTTCGACTGCACGGTCCCAGCACATCGCAGCACTTGCCTCGAAAATCACATCCAAGCTTTTCCCACCATTCTGGTGTTCCGCCAGAGCAAGAATAATGTGGTTACTGGACCTCGCGGAAGATACTACGAGGCATACAACGGCAAGCGCGAAGCAGCCCCGATTTCCGACTTTGCGATCAGTGTTCTGAAGGAGCTTCAGTCATCAGACCCTATGGCACTGGTCGATCCCATGTCGGGTCACGATGCGAACAAGGACGGTGTTCTGGATTCAAAGGTGAGCTCTAAAGGATGCCGCATCGAGGGTTTTCTGATGGTCCAGCGCGTTCCGGGACAACTGATCTTTCACGCCAAGTCCTCGGGGCACTCATTCAACACTGGGCTTTTGAGCATGGATCACACGCTGCAGCATCTGAGCTTTGGAAATCGGATGCCGAGGGCAGTTGTGAAAGGAGTTGCTTCTTCAATGGATGGCGCGTACGCTGACAAGGTCGCCAAAGCTGTGGTGTTGGCCGAGCCTGAAGACGAAATCGGGTTTGTTTCGGACAAGGGGAATGCAACTTTTGAGCACTATGTGAAAGTTGTCTCTACCACCCGCCTTCCGATTCGTGGCAAGCCGCAACACACCTACGAATACACCATCAACAGTCACACCCACAGCTCACGAAACGGGGTCCCCGAGGTGGTCATCAGCTATGACTTGAGCCCGCTCAAAGTGCATGTCAAGGAAGAGTCCAAGCCTTGGATTGAAGGCTTGACCGGGATGTGCGCAATTTTGGGAGGTGTGTACACATGCTCGGTGATATTTGAGGCATTATTTAGTGGCATCATCTTCTCTGTTGCCAAGAAGCTCGACTAATTCGTTTGTGCATTCCGCGTTTCCAAAAAGCAAAGGCATAACGCATTCTGTGAGCCTCTGCACATCCCGTCTCTTCTCTTTTTCTCACACTTGCAACATAGACTGCAACATAACCATACCAACTACGTAAGACTACATGGAATTGAATTTCTTTTTCGCGCGAAAGCTACTGTAACTTGCCGATTAGCTGACCGAACACAATCGAGATGCGCTAAATTCGTCATATTTGGGTGGCAATCATGGTGAGCGTTTATTTGCTGGTGCCGCACTTAAATTGGATGTAAATGTCAGAGACAAACGGCTGTCTCCTTGGCATTATCAATAACTTTCGAAAGCCTAAGAGCGCCGGGAACGGGAATGTCGGTCACTATCCATAAGTCAGTACAGAGAGAGTGATGCGATCCTGGGGGTTGAAAAGAAAAGAAAAGGCAGACGGGGAACTGGTGTCATGAACGATCCACCATGGCTTGGGCGGTGAATCTCATTCCAACATCCCCGAGGGCCGCCTTCTTCTGATCACGCTCTTTCTTTCGCTTTTCCATCTCCAGATACCGCTGCTGTCTGTACAGGACTCCTCGATTTTCGCTCGCATTCTCCTCAATCTGAGGTGCAAGCACAGCCATTGCTTCTGTTAAACCCCGTTGCCACTCATCTCGGGTCCCCTTGTCCTTGACTTGGACGTTGAGAAGTATCTTGGCATAGTGATCGCGGAGTACCAGTCCGAAAAACTCTCCCTTGTCCACGGCATCGATTACTTGTACTCTGTGCAAAGGCAGCGAACCTTTAAACTTGGGCTCGTTCTGTTCGTTCTCCAAGGTGCGCCACTCTAGCGCGACTTTGCCAGCAGCCGCCAGTGTAATAACGATGGACATTCCATTCGCGTCTGAACCGTTCGACTGCGAGGAGGCTTGTGCACCCGAAAAGAACGATGTAACTGATTTTGACATTTGCGATACCAAATTGGCGCCATCGTTTTCCTTCTCGTAATCCACCATCTGAAACACGGCGCCATCGCGCAACACACCCGCAAAATTTCTCTCAAATTCCCTCCGGCGTTTCTCTTCCGGGGATGTGGCACCTGCCGCATCGGCCACAACATAGTATACCCTTTCCAAGCACGCGCACATTCCACCTGCATCTGGTGCCTGAGCATTTTCTGAGCCCGCTCCGCTCGCTCCTCTGTTTGTTGCGTTGCTGATGGATTCTTTCACGCTTCTCATTCGGCTTGTCAGTCGGCAAAACCACCCCCTCGGCACTTTGACCGTGCCTAACCCGGGCCAAACTCGCCACTCGGACAAATAAAACGACATCTCACATCTCACATCTCACATTCCACGTCCGCAAATGCAGAGTTTGGCTGCGGCCAGAGAGCATCATCCCACTGCTGCCAAGCTGCCTTTGAGGCTCTCCAAAACACCAACCTTCTCTTTCCTCCCGCCGCACCCTTTGACCAACTTACCTGTGCACGGATCCCTCCACGCTGCGAGCGGCGGACTTGAGCGCCTGTTTGGCGAGGAACGTAGCCGACATTTCGCCCGCGCTGCCCACGCTTCCCGCGCTCTCTGATTCTCTGATTCTCTGATTCTCTGATTCTCTGATTCTCTGATTCTCTGATTCTCTGATAGTTGGTTACCTGGCAGGACTTTTCGAGTTAGGCGATATGCGTTCTCACACTTTCGCAACTTTCGCACCTTGCACCGTTCGACCCGGAATACTGCTGACTGCTGACTGCTTACTGCTGCAACGCCCTACGCCCTTTTCCTCTCTCTCTCTCTTGCGCTCTGGCCCGACCGTCGATGAGTTGGACGCAGTCTTTGGAGTCTTGGGAGTCTTTGGAGTCTTTGCTGCGCGAAGAGTTGGCCCCAAAGTTGGCAGTAAATGTCGCCAAGTGACCAAGTGACCAAGGGACCATGTGACGATAAGGAGGGTAGTGGACACAGGAAGGGGCTGCGAAAAGGTGTCTTGGCCGTCTGTCTTTTCGTCGCGCGGCTGGTTGGTTCAAGTGTTTCTGAAGAGGCTCGAAATTGGGTTGCGGGAAACAGAACATGAAGCATTGACATGAGGAAAATGAATGTTGGAATGTTGGAAAGACTCGACGGCGGCGTTGCGTGGCTGTTGTCGCGAGGTGCGACAGGGGACAACAGGAGATAAAGAAGGGTGGAGTGGAGTGGGATTCCGATGTCTTTGGGTTTATTTTGGAAACGAAAGTGGTCGTGAATGAGAGTGATGAAGAGGTGTACAAAATTGGTCAATGCATGCACTGCAGCGCGTTGGACCAGGCAAAGGTCTGCGCTCACTAGGTGCGAGAGGAACAGTATAACGGAAATGGGATCAGTCGTGCCGTCGGTTCGTCGTCAGCGTGGATTGGTCTCCAAGCTGCGACACTCGTAGAGTTTCCGACTTAAAGGCGTGCCAACACTGTAGCTTTTGATGGGCCAGACGCGCGAGCGCCCGAGCCACCGTTGCTCACAGCGTTGGCTACTTCCTAGTAGATAGCGCTGTCCTCGTCCACGAGACCCTTGATGATGTTGCTCGCTGGAGCTCCCTCGAAGGCGATCTCGTAGGTGTTGCGGAAGAGAGGGAAGGTCTTCTCCATGTCTGCGCCCATGGAGGTGAGAACTTTGTGAAGCTCCATGCAAGTGAGAGTGCCTTGCAGGCGCTGGCCGTTGAGGAGCTCTGCCTCGATGGTGTCCCAGTCCTTTCCGTGCTGCTTGACGAACGCCTCTGCGCACTTGCGGTTGCGTCCTCCATAGCAAGTAGTGATGAGATCTGCCACCCCACAGGACTCTACAAGAATCTCCAAAGGACAGGATCCAGTGACCATCTCGATGACGCGAGCCATCTCCACGAGGCCGATGCGGATGATTGCCGCCTTGGTGTTGTTTCCGAGACCAAGACCATCACAAAAGCCAGCAGAAAGAGCGTAAATGTTCTTGAACGCGCCGAGAAGCTCCACTGCCTTGGCGTTGTTGACAGTTGCGACGCGAAAGTACGGGGTCTGGAACAAGAGCTGCAAGGTCTTTGCGTGCTTGGCGGAGCCTCCAATCGTGGCTTCCGCGAACTCCTCGCGCGCGATCTCGTCGGCAACGTTGGCACCCATGAGCACACTGACGTCCATCTCGAGTTGCTCGCGGATGATGTCGGACAAGAGAACAACTCCGTTCTCGTCAAAGTCGATGCCCTTGATCAATGAAATGCCAAAGGCGCCAGGGGACATTGCATCCTTGATGGTTGGGAGGAGCTTTGGCAAAAACTGATGGGGCACCACGAAGACGAAGACGTTGCTGTCCTTGCAAGCGGTGGCAAGGTCCGGCTCGGCGATGACGTTCTCTGGAAGGCGAATGTTGGGCAAGTACTTGACGTTCTCGTGCCTGGTGTTGATGATGTCGGTGAGTTTCTCTCCGTTGATCACCTCCTCGTACACCCACATGGTGACATTTGTCTCGAAGATGTCGCTCTTGCAAGTGTTCTCCGCGATGAGCTTTGCTGCCGTGCTTCCCCAGTTGCCACTTCCAACGATGGTCACCTTGAGCGGCTTGGCCGGGTGCTCCACGCTGCCCTTGACAGACAGTCTTCGCAAGGACTCGAGAATTGGCATCTTTTCCTCTCGCGAGCAATCCAAACCCAAATCAAATTCAAAACGCTTGTGCCTGCCTGCAAGCAAGTTAAGGATCTGCACAAGCACTGTTTTTCTTCGACCAGATCCTTCTGTCTTCCCTTCCTTCTTTCCTCCCTTTCGCTCTGGTACTGATCACTACAAACACACCGCTGGAGAGCGTTTCTGTTCTGATGCCTGTTGTGGGGTTGGTCGGCCTGACTGGCTGGCACGCTGTTCACCGAGACAATGATCGATTGATTGACTTTGACTAACTCTGAGATTTCAAGCAGTCACAGTCAAACTTGCTTGGGTGGCTGCGCAACTTTGGACTTTTACAGTAGTATCCAAAGACGAGTCTCAGGACTGCTACGCTAGAGATCTCAGAATTTCAGAAAGTTAGGCAGTCAGAAGCTGGGCGGAGAGCTAGCTAGACTTTAGAGAAAAGAAAAGGCGCAAGAGAGAGTGACTGAGGGTCCTAGGAAACGAACGGTATTGGTCAGCGTAAAACACACAAGCAGAAACAATCGCAGCGCGTGTTGAAACCCTGAAACTATGAGCGGGATGGGAGCAACAACGAAGTTCAACACCTTCAACGGCCACTCGCGAAGGCCAAAGAGCATCGAAACCCATTTCCATTCCCGCTCCCAGTATTCCCAGTCCCATTTCCATCATTTCCATCTTTCCATCCTTCCATTCCCATACCCAAAACACACCAGACCAGCTCACGCTTTCTGAATTCTGAACATTTCTGAACTCTGCTTGTGCATGTGCACTTACTTACCTACAGAGTACTCTCAGTACCTCCTACTTACACCTTTCGTCACGAGGAAGGGTAACTACTTACACTCACTCACTCACCACTCGGCAGGAGGGGGAGAATGCGAGAGAGAGTGAGAACTGTGAGAACAACCCAAAGGAGCAAAAGAGCAAAGGACGAAAGGGGTGTACTGAGTGAGTCAAAGAAGAAAAAGAGACCAATCGATCAATCAATCAATCAATCAATCAATCAATCAATCAATCGATTAGAATTCAGAATTCAGAATTCTGAATTCTGAAATTCAGATGGATTGAGTTGACTGTGAATGCCTCTCTCTCTGTCTCGCAACGTAATGAGGAAGAGAGCCTCTCTCTTCTTCGACGCTTGCGCTGCTCTGCAGGGAACGAAATCGCTTGCGAATGACCTGCGTTTGTTCCTTTTCTTTCTTTCTTTCTTTCCCTCTGCCAAAGGAAATTGAAGCAAAGAAAGAAAGAAAATGGATCGATCGATTGCCAGCTCGAGAAGAGATGGATGGTGCACGACTACTCAGCTCTTGGGACCTGCCGCTCTTGCCTTGAGTATACGTGCTGTGAGCGAGCGAGCGAGGGAGCACTTTGTTAGCTAGCACTGACTCTGACCGCTCCGCCGCTTAAGCTGCGTGAACTTGAACGTAAACGTAAACGCAAACGCCGTAGGTTAGTTGTAAAGTCCTTGGAGTTAGCTAGCGGTCCGGACCGGTGCAATGCACTTGAAGCGCCGCGCAAGGACGGAAATGCCAGGCAACTGAAAGTGTAACCTGTGTAGCCAACGTCACTCACCTCGATCTCCTTGTCTCCTTGCCACAGTGTTGGGCGGACGGACGGACCTCTTGAATCCCTTCTTTGGTCTTGGTCTGCGCGCTGACAGCGAGTGTCGAGCACAAAAAGAAGGAAGGCGGAGGATCGACTGTGAATTAAAAAAGAAAAAGAAAAAAGAACACAGTCAGGATCGTCGCGAAGGAAAAATACAACACCGTGCTCGATGAATTTCTGCTTCCGAAAATGCGGAATGCAAAACACAGGCACACAAATCGATGGAGAAACAAAGTGTGCAACGCGTGTAATGCCGCAATGCGACTGCAAAGCTCGTAGCAAACAAGCAGGCAGGCAGAGGCAGGCAGGCACATGCAGGCACAACGAAATACAACGAAGGAGGAGGAGGAGGAACGAGGAGGTGGGGGGAGTGCAGGAAGGAGTACAGTAGGGAATCAAAGTACGAAGAAACGGGAAACTGACCCGCGAGGCCCGCGAGCGAGGGAGCTGGCGCCTCTTTTGCTACCAACTTGTACCAATTGCAGCGTACTCGGTGCTACTGCGCAAGTAACGCTGCGCTCGGCACCTACTACTCGCGCGCCATTCTACCTCAGTGTGCGCTCTCCCTCTGTCTCTCTCGCTGTGTTTTAGCTGCTAGTAGCTAGCAGGTGTGGAGAAGATCGCGGCTGGGTGGAAGCACTTGTGGCTACAGAGTCCGAGTCTGAGGAAAACTTACCGGAAAGGAAATCTTTCAAAGTCCAATTCCACACTTACACGACGTTGAACCGCGGAAAACAGAGAAAGAGCTTTGTCGCGTACGTTGCTTGACGAAAAAAGACTGGTTGCTGTCTAGCTGTCGATTCGGGTTCTGGCTCGTGCTTTGAGAGCTTGCTTCGTTTGTTTCGTGCGAGCTCTACAAGAGCCTTGCCATGGCCCGAACGATGATTGGATTGCGTGGCGGTGCCCAGCACTGTATGTAAAGAATGTAAAGAAAGGCCTTTGCCGCTCGACGTGACGTGACATCGTTTGCCCTGGATTTCACCGCTGCTGACAAGTGGCCGCCGCAAGTGGCTCTATTCTTCTCTTTTCGCACTTCACGCACCGTGACGGTGGGATGAGCTTTCTTCTAACTTGTAATTTTTTACTATTCATGTACAAACAAATCCCACAATCCTCACCGCAGATTGGATCGTTTCGCTTTGTCGTTGCCACGACCAACCCGAAACAACCGTTGAAACGATGGCAAGCGAATTTCACTGCCACGAACGACATTGAGCTTCTTCCAAGCGCCCCGTGTGACCATGTGACCATATGTGACCATGTGACCATGTGACCAAATCCACTTCAAGTGTCTAAATGAACAACGACGTCTCATAACGAAAACTCAAAAACTAAACCAACGACCAACAAACGACAGAAAACAGACAAACAAACAAACAAATTTACAAACAAGCAAAGTTATAAACAAACAATCAAACGACAAACAACCTGTTGAACATGTTGAACAACCAACGACGTCGTCAACGCTGTCAAAGAGAAAAAGATACGGTGCACACCATCTGCAGCCCTGGTACTAACACCACTTACATATGATACCTAGTAGTGGTGGCAGATCTTTTTTTTCGAGTTTGGAATTTGATTTGATCACATGGCAAAACAAGTTTTCTATTAAAGTTCCAACCTGAAAAAGAAAAAGGAAACTAGTTGCGAGTTTCATTGACTGTGAATGCTTCGCTGTTGAAATGGCAATCACTGATCTTTTCTTCTTCTCGAGAGCGCAGAAGCTTATACGCAAAAGTTCTGAGAGATTCAGTCGTTGGGGTTGGGAGGCTTCCTCATCATGATCATGATCCTCAGCAGGAGAGAGGCGCTGGGACAGCTGAATGAGTCAAGAACAAATAAACAAACATCCCGGTTGATTCGAGAGCGCGAAACCCACGCCTACAGCCAGCCAGCCACACGCATACGCCTTCCTCCACATTCCAATCTCCATACTCCCCACGCTCCACACATTCTTCACACTCCTTACTCCGCGAGCCGCGGCCACGAGCTTCAGAGCAGCGCATTTCCACCCCCTTTGCGGGATAGCGCTCGTACAAACTTTTACGACTACGCTCATTTGGAACGCAACCGCCAGTCCAGCCAGTCCAGCCCGTTGCTTGATGTTTTGATGTTGCTTGTTGCGATCAGGAAGAGGAATGTAGAGGAGGTGCTCAGAGCGTTGGAATGAGATCATCACAGCATTCGATGCGATTCCGTCTTCCCTTCTCTTTTCAGCGCGCCGCTTTCTTTTCTATTCGTGCTTTTTGAGTTCTATTAACAGTAAATATGAATTTGAAGAAAATACTGAACTCTGATGATCGCTCGAGTCTGTTCAACACAAACGCCATCTTTCAACGTTGGTTTGCCTTTGTTCAAAGTTTTGTTTTGCCATCTTGCAATCTTTGCCATCGTTCAAGCAGTTCAAGTGTTGCCATGGTCTTGCCTCCGTTTGGTTTGCCATCGCTAGCGGCACACGAACACCGGGTGCCGCCTGCAGAGGCAACGCAAGCAAAATCCGGAAAGAGATAATAAATTCATAACATTTAACATGTAGAAGCAGAGCAGAGAGTACCTGCATGGACGATTTATATATTTATGCTTTCGTTCGATGCTTTTGGATCTGACATTGGCGTCACAGCACGAGAAAAAAGTGCGCACTCGGCCACTCCGAGTCCCGTGATACACAGCACGGTGTACTCCGGGCGTGGGAATCACGCCACGATGGTGCGCCTATTCGTGGAATTCCTTGAAATCTCCCTACGGAGTGTGTGCCCGGTCCTTATCCGCTGGCTACACAAATCACTGGCATCCGCACTTTAAGTTCGCCTTAGGAGCAAGGGAAACGAGATTTGGCATTGAGAAGTGAAGTGAAAGAAGTGAACAATAAAATACATGGAGTGAAGGACATTTTGTGATCTGGAACTTGGAATCCTGGATGCAAGGAGAAAAGAGAAAAGAAATTTGTATTTGCTTTGTTGATCGATGGCAGATTAGTTGATAGCTGCGTTGCCGTGAGTCGCACGAAGTGGAACGCGTGCGAGTGACTCTCGGACCCGCCGAAAGAGAGAGCTCCAGCCAAGCCAGGCTTGGACAAGTCGATGTCGCTCTCCTGGCTGTATGCACGGAAACTGTGAGATTGCAAGCCAACGAGTGGATTGCCTGTCTTGAAATACCGGTGCAGCACGAATTGCCAGCCACAGTACTGAGCACTGAGTACAGTACCACTGCGTGGCGTGACAAACGGGTGTATTCGTATGACTGATGAGTCTGTCGCATTTGAGGCCAAAAGGTGGAGCTGGCGAACGTATTATGGTGGCATGCAATCAGGACCCTGGCACCATGGATGAGATGCGAGACCATTCGAGTTGTGTAGAGTTGCTACAAGCTTCTGAGTAACTTTACGCTCATAGAGTTCCCACGCGATTTTGTGTTGTAACACGATTGCACTCAAGTTCGGGACTTGCGTTGCCTGGCGTAGACAAGTCGCCGCGGACGGCAGACATGGGCGCATGGAGACTTTGCCGAGAAAGTTGCACCTGCTTATTGAACATCGGAAAGGATGTGCGCCTTTGCCATGCCTGTGCCATGGTACAACTGAGAGCAATGCGAGAGGCTCCTGCTGTACTGTTGTGCAAGCTAAGAGCGTTTGAGCTCCAGCTTGCATCCTCGATTGAAGATCGCCGTGCAGCTGGTTTTGGACCTATTCGAACGAAAGATCAGAGTTCAGACGATAAGGGAGGCCCAAAAGATGTTGCCTCTCACTCTCTCTGCAGATCAACAGCAAATGTGAGGCCTTCCTATTGCTCCGTTTGCAACCAAGGCGGCTGGCACGCGAGATTGAGAAGAAGCCGGGCCTTGCTCTAGCAATACTCTTCCAATTACAGAGCTCCTCTGAATCCGAGAGAAAATGGCACGAGAACCCCGGGTGTCCTCTTTGGCGCTAGATAGCATTGTCTTCCTCGTCGGAGGAATCCCACCGCCCTCGCTTGGGTTTCTTCTCCGATTTGCCCACACTCGGGAGCACTCTTTTCTTCACCTCGTCAGTCTGCACGCCGGCGCCTTTTCCAGCCGCTGAAAGTGACGCACTCTGCGCTCCCGCATCCGCAGACGATGGCACCTGCGCAATTGATCCAGAGTCTGCCTCTTCACTCTTCCCCGACATTTCAGTCACCTCCGCTCTTCCCATCTCGCCCATCTTGGGTGCGGTTTTCTTTCCCTCTTCCGCACATTTATCCGCCAATTTGCCCATCTTGGCCGCCTTCTTGCGCTGTTTCCTGCGCGCCCTGATGCTGGCGAAGGCGCGTTCATTCTTGATCCTTCGCGCGTCATCCTGCGGCCAAATGCAGATCACCTCCTCTCCCTCGGGCACCAGCTCCGGCACCAGCTGCACTGCCCTTTCGCTCAGCACGCGCCCCGACTGGGCCAGCACGCAGAACGGGCTCCGGCCGTCCATCTCCAACCTCGTCTCCGGGCAAACAAACATCGCCTTCTCGCCGTCCGCGTTGTCCATTGCCATCTTGTTCATTGCCATGTTGGCCATGTTCTTCGCATAGCTTCTGGTCTCGTTGGCTGTGTCGAATGTGTTGGCTGTGTTGGCTGTGTTGGCTGTGTCGGCCATGTTCTTCGCATAGCTTCTGGTCTCGTTGGCTGTGTCGAATGTGTTGGCTGTGTTGGCTGTGTCAGCCATGTTCTTCGCATAGCTTCTGGTCTCGTTGGCTGTGTTGAATGTGTTGGCTGTGTTGTTGAATGTGTTGGCCATGTTGGCCATGTTCTTTGCATAGCTTCTGGTCTCGTTGGCTGTGTTAAATGTGTTGGCTGTGTTGGCCATGTTGGCCATGTTCTTCGCATAGCTTCTGGTCTCGTTGGCTGTGTTGGCATTGACATTGACATTGGCATTGACATTGGTGTTGGCATTGGCAAGAGAGAGGCGGCAGGGCACCAGGTCGCGGGCCTTGGCGCCTCCGAGAGACGCCGGGTCCTTCAATAGCGCTGCCAGTGCGGCTTCCTTGTTGTAGAGTCGTCCGCGCGGACACACGACGATCGGTGCGCGCAGGGCGTCCCCGCTCACCGCGCAGGAGGCATGCGCGCGCCGCAGAGTGTCCGCGCTCGCAAGCGCGCGCTCCTGTCGGGAGATCGCGGAGGAGGAGGAGGAGGAGGAGGAATCTTTGGAGCCGCGAAGGTACGCGCGCTTCACTGCGAGAGTACCGCCCTCGCCGCCCATCGTACGCGAGGACTCTGGGACGCTTTAGAACTCTTTTAGTACTCTTTGGGACTCTTTAGTACTCGAGGACACCTGCGCTCTTTGACACTTGCTTCTATTTCTCATGTACGAGTTGGTTAGCCCTTACGAATGCCGACGCTGATCTAATAGGGAGTGGTGAATGATAGTGATGAATGAATGTGTGAACTTTCAATTGATTGATTGAGAAATTTGGGAAAAAAAAAATGCTGGAGGAATAGAAATGAGGCAAGCCAAAGTTCGCACGGCACGTGCGGTCTTCTTCGCGCTTGGGATTTGCAGTACTAGTACACCAGAGTCAGGCTTCCTTGGTGCATAGGTCGTTGTTCCTCTCCAACGCGCGATCGATCGCTGATGCGCAATCATTGCCAACTCCATTTCTATACACACTATGTCATCCAAAGGACATGAAATCGTCAGCCACAATGAACGAGAAAGATTAGCAAGATACTCAGCCCCTCCACAAAACCAGTGACAAAGTCACACGTACTCCAACCAAGTCAAGACAGTGTTCTTCTCCAACGCGCGACCAATCGCTGATGCTCCTTCATCGCCAATGCTATTATACGTAAGCCTATTTCGAGCACGAACAAGGTCAGTGAATGTGCTAAATAAAATGATGCATCAGACACCGGTGTCAAAGTCACACGTACTCCAACTCAGACAGCGCAGTGTTCTTCTCCAGCGCTCGACCAATCGTTGATGCTCCCTCAGCGTCGATTTCATTCTCGCTAAGACTTTTTCAAAAAAACAAGAAATTGTCAGCCACCAAAAATGAGAAGTTTAGCATGGTACTAAACTAAACTTTGCACACGTACTTCAACGTAGTCAGCGCAGTGTTCTCCTCTAAACCGCGACCGATCGCTGACGCGCCTTCATCGCCAATGTCGTTCCTAGTAAGACTATTTCGTTGCAAAAAGACCAAAAATCGTCAGCCACTAGAAACGAGAAATTTTAGCAAGTATGAAACCCACGCGTACTTCAAAGTAGTCAGCACAGTATTCTTCTCCAACGCGCGACCAATCGCTGATGCTCCTTCATCATCAATTTCATTCTTTCGAAGACTGTTTCATTACAAAAAGACATGAAATCGTCAGCCACCAAGTCCAACAAAGTTCAGCAAGAGACTAACCTTTATCACCAACCGGTGACAAAGTCACACGTACTTCAAAGTAGTCAGCGCAGTGTTCTTCTCCAACGCGCGGCCGATCGCTGTTGCTCCTTCAGCGCCGACTTCATTCTCGCTAAGACTTCTCCATAAAACAGGAAGTTGACCACAATGAACGAGAAAGATTAGCAAGATACTTAGCCCCTCCACAAAACCGGTGACAAAGTCACACGTACTCCAACCAAGTCAAGACAGTGTTCTTCTCCAACGCGCGACCAATCGCTGATGCTCCTTCATCACCAATTTCATTATCTCGAAGACTGTTTCATTACAAAAAGACATGAAATCGTCAGCCACCAAGTCCAACAAAGTTCAGCAAGAGACTAACCTTTATCACCAACCGGTGACAAAGTCACACGTACTCCAATGTAGTCAGCGCAGTGTTCTTCTCCAGCGCGCGACCGATTGCTGATGCACCTTCCTCGCCAATCTCATTGAAGGTAAGACTATTTCGTTGCAAAAAGACATGAAAGCGCCAGCCACCAAATCCGAGAAGTTTAGCGAGGTACGGAACGTTTTCACCAAACCGATACCACGAAGTCACACGTACTGCAACTCAGTCAGCGTGGTGTTCTTCTCCAACACGCGACCGACCGCTGATCCTCCTTCAGCACCGATATAATTTTCACCAAGGCTATTTCCAAAAAATTGTAAGCCACAAAGCACGAATTCACGAGATGCCGGTGTCAAAGTTACACGTACTCCAACCCAGTCAGCACGGTGTTCTTCTCCAACACGCGACCGAGCGCTGATGCGCCTTCAGCACAAATTTTGTTTCCGCTCAGACTATTCCCAAAAAAAGACAAGAAGTTGTTGTCAGGAAGTGTACAGAAGGTTTTCACGAAATGACGGGGTCAAGGTTGCACGTACTCCAGCGAAGTCAGCGCAGTGTTCTTCTCCAAAGCAAGAGCGATCGCTGATGCTCCTTTATCGGCAATTCCACCGAAACAAAAACTAGTTCAAAAAGAGATCAGACATCATTAGTCGAAAAGCACGAATTTGGTCAGTGAATGCAATGGAGGTTTTCACGAGAACCTGATGTCAAAATTACCCGTACGCCAATGTAGCCAGCACAGTGTTCTTTTCCAATGCGCGACTGATCGCTGACGCTACTTCATCGCAAATTCCATTCCAGTAGAAACTAATTCCAGAAAACACAAATTGTTGTGAGCCCAAAAGTACAAACGGATTCACGTTCAGAAACAGCAAATGCAAGAAAACGACAGCCACCACGAACGAAAAGTCTACTAGTAAGGTGTTGTATGTTGTATCTTGTCACGGAACGAGTATTTTCCAGTGCCTATTGATGCCTAACGTCTCGAAATTCAAAATTAAAAAAAAGACTCACACGAGATGTCGAAGCGTTTTATTTCCTTTGATCGCCAAAGCAAGCTTCATCGCTCCACTCGGCCCCAATCGCGCGTTTTCTGAGAACCTGTGCGTGTAAGAAATGACCCCTGTTAGGATTCCGCTGCACTACGATCTCTGTCAGCAAAGTGGCAACCAACTCACTGCACAGCCTCTTCTCGCTCAACTGCCTCAAGCCCTTCCTCCAAGGTGTCAACAACTCGTAACCTCGCAGGGACACCACCATCAGACTCTTCTTCGTACGTGTAGCGATCCATCTCTCCTTCCTTCGCAGTGTCAGGCTCCGGACCCCTTCGCACGTGCTCGTTCTCTCTGCCAATGTCTTTATCTCTCTCCGTCCTCTGTTTCTCTGCGCTGCTCTCCGCGGAAACACATGTTGCCCATGTGTATCCATAGTATCCATAGTATCCATGTGTTCAAGCTTGCAGGTTTTGGAGGGGAGGTACTGGAGGTACGTACCACGGTACCCACGGTACGGTACTTTTTGTTGAAGACTAGTGCCACTAGAACGGGGGACGATGCTGAGTGTGAGAACACACTTAGGAGTTAGTGCCAAACTGTGACCATCTCTTCACAGGCAATGCAGGTTTGGCTCCAGGTGTCACTCGCGTGACTGTCAATCATGTCGTTGATTCGTAAATTGCCGGTTCGGAAAAGGAGCATCTAATTAAGCCTTTCTGAAATGATGTACAGTTCTAGATTTGATTTGTTTTTGATACATTGCCATAGCCAAGCGAACGAATCTAACATCTACTCAGGTTCGGACTCACAGTCAATCGATTATGAACACTTTGACACTGTTTCGAAAAGAAAAGGTTTGTGATAACTCAGGTAGATCGAAGAGGAAATCAAGGCTTGAACCTCCGCGATTGCAAAAAACGAAGCTCACAGTTGTTTCACGCTTTCCGAAGCAAATCGGTGTTGCAAAATTTGTCTCAAGAAGTTTGAGCACGTTCGTTGCCATAGCGTGACGAGACGCGCAGCTTTTGTAAAGATTTGGACTCCACTGGGGGCTTGATGCGATATTCCTCGTTGACGGTTGGCATCCAGTAGTACCCCCGCGCTCGGACTTTGTCCATGTTGGACGCATACGAAAACGTCAGAATTGCGATGAAAACGCGATACAGGCCAAAGAAGCTAAAAAGAAAGACCACCCCTACATAAAATGTGGGCCATATGCGGACTGCTGCCAAACGGCTGATGTTCCTGAAGTCAAAGAACCCTAGCATGATTTCTACCGTGGTCATCATGGCTACCTCAAAGCTGTAAAAGATGAACTCGTCCCTACCCAAGGTGAAGTGCCCGCCGACGGCGAATGCCGCAAGGAAGATCACAAACACCAACGCAAAGTTGTTCACCACACCAAGTGACTTTCGGCATGTAAGACCCACGAAGGACACTTGAGGATTGACGTCCAGATACCCGACACCTTTTAGCGCGAGAAAGATGCCTATTGCAGCCTGTAGGGATCGAAGCAGCGAATCTGCAAAAGCTAAACCTCGAAGCTCCACAAAAGACTTGGTGGGCTCTCCAAGCCCAGGTTCTAAGCTGTCCAAGACTTGGTCCGACGTGATAGCCTCTGCCAGAACGAAGGACCCATGTAGAACAATCAGCACGAAGAGGATAATTTCAACCACGGTTCCAGGCTTGCGGAGAAACGCAGGCTTGTTCTTTGACGATATAAAGTCGACAATGAAGACGAGCAAAAAGACGCAGTACAGGCTGAAAGCCAGAATGAGCACAATTCTTTCCATAGCCAGTAGGGACGAAATCGAATCAAATGTCCTCGAAAGGCGCAACGGCAGAATAAGGTAGGAGGCAATCACACCGTTTGCGGTCGTGAATTGGAATACCGAGCTGTAGACCATAAACATATCGACATTCGGATTGTAAAAATTCAACGTCAGGACGATTGCCCTAGTCTGCCCATCGACCCAGTTGTTGTCCGCGAGGTTCTTCATCTGGCCGTCAAACTCGTCCCGATCCATGCTCAAGTCCTGCATGAAGCCGCCATTTGATAATGGGAATTGGTCGCCGATCCCAGGGACGGTGGATAGCGCAAAAGCTGGCCAGTAAGCGCTATCGCTGGCGGTGTATTGAAAGGCAGGTGAGGAGCCGTAAGTCTCTTGCGAGGGCTTACCTGCGATGTAAGGCGGGTAGCATCCAGAAAACGTGGTCTGGAAAGCAGTCAGCTCCTCCTCCGAGCACGCGGAGCTCACCCGAAGTTGCTGTATTCTTGCTTGAGTAACGAGCAAATTGTATTCCTGTACCACAGGTAAAGACGAAAAGCTGTCTGTGGACGTGGAGTTCGCGTCCCGCGTAGTCAGAGACCGCACGGGGCCACCCAAAAACGCCCAAACGTTCCCTTCCGAGTTGATATTGGCGAAAGAGATGATGTTCCTCTCCGCAAGATAACGTGTGCAATTCATGCAACCCTGGAACGGCGAGGAAATAAAGGCCCTCTCCAACGCGCTCTTCATTGGCTGGGCTTCGACCAGTCCTCTCGAATAAAAAAAGTAATTGAACGCCAGGCACAGCAGCAGCAAGTAAAAAAAGATCTCGCAGTGAAATCGCACTATACTAAGAGAGAATTTGTACCCTCTCCGAAAATTCGCTTCCAGATTGCTTTTCTCTGCCTCTGCCCGCATCGTTGCAGTCGTCTCGCCAAACACATCGTCACTGAAGTGCACTCTGTTATTAATGACGCTTGCGTCATTCAAGCCTTCCCCGTCCTCTCCGTCCTCCGACTTTACCCGCGACAGTTCGCCTGCACTCTCTAGCGATCCGCGTCGAACGTTTTGCGTGCTTTCATTGACAAAGTTCCTCCTGCGCCTGCGCGATGAGTATCTTCCTTCGTCATCTTCGTCGTCTTCGTGCATTTCCCCTCGCCCCATGTCAGCGGTGTTGCGCTGCAGGTGAACTTCCCTTTTGCTCCCTGCTGCCTGCAGCGTCTCGCGCACCTTGGCCTTCATGGGCCAACATACGCCGTTGGCATCGCATAGTGAGAAACCTGTTCGCTCCAGGCTCCAATATTGCGCGACGTACTCGAGTAGTGCTTCGAACGTGTACTCGTCTGTGATGGCCACCGAAACCTCCTCTTTCCCATCCAAGAAAACATTTACCGCTTGCACCTCCGCCCGCGCACTTCTGCCGGTGTCTCCATTACTATTACCATTGTCATTTCCATTTCCATTGCCGTTATTGCCCACTCTTGCCCGAGGACGGCGCGATGTTCGTGCTCTCTGCAGCGGGTCTTGCACCTGCTTTCTCACGCGCTCCATTTCCGCGGCGATGCGGCTCAGGTCGGCGAGCGGACTGTCATTGCCGTTATTCCCGTTCTCAAACGGCTTTCGCGCCAGCTGCAGCAGTCTTTCAAGCGCTGGGTCGCCGTAGCCGTTGAGCGCCGCGAGCTCGCTCTGCTGCTGCTCGGCCACGGCCCTGGCCGACACGGACTGCAGCGCAGCTTTCTCCACGGCAAGTAGCGCCTCCAACGATTTGAGCTGCTGCAGGCTGCTCACCAATGCCTCCGATGCCGAGTCGGCATCCTCGCGCTTCACCGTGGCACGCAGGCGGAGGACGTCCAGCTCCGACTCAAGGTCCGTCACTCGCTGTCGGAGACTGCTCATCGTCACTCGCAGACTTGGCAATCGGAGAGAACGAAGAGCCCGGACACTTTTACAATACAAATCTCCACCGCTGCTTTGTTACTTGTGCTTGTCTCACAAAGATTACAACACCTTTCACAGTTTTACAGATCTCCACCTCTAGTTTGTTGCTTGTTCTTTTCTCGCAAAGATTGCAGCACCTTTCACAAGTTTACAAATCTCCACCACTGATTTGCTGCTTGTTCTTATCTCGCAAAGAGTGCAGCACCTTTCACAAGTTTACAAATCTCTACCACTAGTTTGTTGCTTGTTCTTGTCTCGCAAAGATTGCAGCACTTTTCTCCTTCTTATCAAACGCGGTATGTTCGCCTCTTGTTGCCTCTATTGTTGCCTCTATTGTTCCCTCTTTTGCCTCCGCGTGCTTTTCGGATCTCTTCGAATTTCTGTTCTGTGAGTCAGTCAGTGCTGCAAGTCCCACTAACTTTCAAAGCGCGACGCGTATGTATCCCCAAAACGCCTCTCCGTTTCCTACGCTTTGTGGTATACGCGGACACTATCGGTCAATTGGCGCGTACTAGTACGCGCGCTTACGTAACGTTTCCAGCTGTGGGGGACGACGAATCCTCTTTCCATTGCATAAGACTCGGCTAGCTAACCGTCCCACGTATATTATTACTCTCGTGTTAACCGCAATACTAATGCGCACTATTGACAGTCCATACTCAACACGGTAAGTCACACCACCATATTCGGCTAGCACCCATAGGCCCGCGACTGCGCTCCTATTGACTCTTACACAATTTACATAGCATGACTATGCACGAAGTTACTATTTTAGGGACCTGGTAATGGGGACTATGATTACATTAGCGTGCGTCGTACTAGTCCTCGAAAGTACCATCTATTTAATATCAACCGTAAGAGTGAGAGTAGAGAACATGTGGTCTCTAACTTCTGGTCGAATGAGAGATAAGATGAGATAAGTTTCAATCATTGTTGTCATTGTTGACATTGTTGTGTGATGAGAGAGATGCAATTGAGACATACATTATAAGTATATTGCTCGTACATCGCCAACTAAAAGGTCCCCGCGGACACACTGACACGGTAACTGTGAGGCGCTCGACGCAGCAGAGTGGCGGGAACAAATGGCTCTGCACGCAGCTGGACTGCGGAGTTGGAGTTGGCGTTTCGCGAGGGCCAGCGACGTGGCCTCGGTGACGAGACTATTTAGCAGCAGAAGCAGCCCCAAAGTGGACGAAGGAGTGGCGAAAAGGGTTCTGCTTGAGAATGCTCACAACAATGTGACGCCTGGCGTCGCCGGACATATTGGTAGGGCGCTGCTGAATGCGCCGAATCACCCACTGCAGATCATCAAGACGAAAATCTTTGACTATTTTGATGGCGCTTTCCAATGCGAAGAGGGAAAGCAGGTGTTCCAAAAGTTCGACTCACTGGACCCCGTCGTGAAAATTGAACAGACCTTTGACGAGCTGCGCATACCGAAGGACCATGTGAGCAGGAGGCCCTCGGACACTTTCTACGTCAGCGAGGGATACTGCCTTCGACCACACACAAGTGCGCACCAAACGGAGTTGATGAGGCAAGGTCTCCGGTCCTTTTTGGTAGCTGGTGACGTTTACCGGCGCGATGAAATCGACACGAGCCACTACCCAGTTTTTCACCAGATGGAGGGTGTCTACATCCCAGCAAAATACAGCGGGGAGACCAAAGAGGATATGGAGGCGCACCTCAAGGCGTCATTAGAGGGCCTTATCAAATCCATTTTTGGCGACGTTAAAATGCGCTGGGTGGACGCGTACTTTCCATTCACAGAACCGAGCATGGAGCTAGAAATCTGGTTCAACGATGACTGGCTGGAGGTACTCGGGGCTGGAGTTATCCACCAAGAGATCATGGACCGCGTCGGGTTCGGAGAGTACAAAGGATGGGCGTTCGGATTAGGACTCGAGCGCTTGGCCATGGTTCTCTTCGATATTCCTGACATTCGCCTCTTCTGGACTCAAGATTCGCGGTTCTCGGAACAATTTCGAGACGGGCAGATCACCAAATTCAAGTCGTACAGCAAGTACCCCCCTTGTCTCAAGGACATCAGCTTCTGGGTACCTGAGCAGTATCATGAGAACGATTTCTACTCCCTTGTGCGTGACACAGCAGGTGAGCTCATTGAAAGAGTAGAGCTCATTGACAACTTCAAGCACCCAAAGACGGCTCGCACCAGTCATTGCTATAGAATCACATACCGGTCGATGGACCGGTCCCTCACCAACGAGGAGATCGATCAGCTCCAGGAAGACATCAGGAAGCAAGTAGAGAGTTCACTTCGTGTTGAACTTCGGTAATTCTATAACTTATTTTTTTTGGTTGGCGGTGGCCTTCTCGCGAACAAGGTTGAATTTGCCCTTCGTCTTCTTGCTTGCCCTACGTGCGACTAAAACGGATAGGGTAAACTCAGTGACGATAATTCATGGTCCACACCACAAACAGAAAAAAATCGTTGCAAATTACGTTACAAGCAGAGCGATTTGCCGCGCGGTTACGAGAAGGCACAGCGTGGGATGAGCCCTTTTTCTCTCCCTCGAAGACCGGTGTTGTCAACGAATCCGAGTCGCTGGATAACCGACCCTCTTACAGACCGTCAATCGACGAACACGAGTCGTGAAATCTAAATCTAACTCTTCTAACTCATTCTGACTGCACTTCGCCTGGTTGCCTGGAGTCTCCAACAACTAGTTTTCAACGACATGAACCCCCGGGTCGTTTAACCTTTGTGCGTGTGGGCAAGTATTCGTGCCGAATCAGAACACTATGCACATTTGTTACCCGACCCGGGTGCCCCTCCCCAGCTCCTAAAAGTGGCCAAAACCATCTCATTTTCGATATCATCTCAGAGTCTCTCCTGCGGTCAACCCCTCTCTCTCTCAGCGTAAATTACAGTTTGTCTGTTGATATGGCCGATTTTGCCTCTTCTGCTCAGCATGCTCAGCATGCTCCTCCTCCTCATGCGATGCCAGTACCAGGCACTGAGTGAGTATTCACGGCCTGTACACAGAGAGCGACGAAGGGATGGCAAGAAGTTGAATGAACATGAGCCACCCACCACCCACCCACCCACCCACCTACCCACCCCCAACAATCATGGCAGTGCTGCGTGCTGCGTGCTGATTTAGCTGATTTAGCTGATTGTGATTTATACGACTGAATTGTAATAATAATTTAACAGCAACCTTGCGAAAGTGGTTGATAACGCCTCATATGACATTGGGAGTACAAGCCCAGGGCTTATCCGTTCTGTGTCTTTCTTCTCGGGTCGCCAAGTTGGAAGTTTTGAGCTGTTGACGAAAGTTTTGAGTTCGTTTGGCGTGCAGAATGCGGAGTTGACAGGGAGAAAGTTCTTCGTGTCAACGCGCTTGGACGCACGATTTCCATTATGGACGAAATACTGTCAGAAATCCCGTGGGAAAGCTGGCATCCTCGACTCAACGCGGCTTGTACACCATCGATCGACCGGCACTCAGTACTCACCGTCAGCACTACGCTACGAAATCATTGATGCGGCCGTCGATCAAACGCCTCGATCGATCCGTCCCGAGCTAACTTATTCGTTCCCAGGGACTTTGCTTGGACGAAGTCGATGATCGATGGAGACGATGAATACGCGATGATCCGGGCTCGTTGGATTGACTGATTTCGAGGCTCTTCCGTCTCTTCCGGCGAACTCTCACTCATTATAGTGCTCCACTACTCCAGCTGTCTCAGGGTTATTGGGGAGGGAGAGGGGGAGGTTTATAGGAGTTGAAACTACTCACATCTACTCACCGAGCTTATCGCTCTGAAGAGAGGGGCAAATGTGGAAGGGACCTTACGATGGGCTACGCATCGAATGGGGTCAACACCGATTGTGATTTTCAATCGGGAGACGTCGCCGGCAGACCCAAAACACAAACTGCAAGGAAAGCAAGAGCAATTCCGAGACAGGAACGCCAACCAACCAAGCCTCGACCTACTTGACCTGACTTGACCTTCACACAGAGCAGTGAACAAGTTCGCATTCGAGCAGCAGTTTTCGAGAAGAGAAGAGAAAGATGGCCACCTTTGCAGAAGCAGCTCCAGCACCATCCGGCGCGTCCAAAGCGATTGGCAGCGGAGAATCAGTTACTCGCAGGCTCCAGCAAGAGCTCATGTCACTCATGAAAGAGAACGACCCAAACGCCACTGCCTTTCCTGACGGAGACAGCCTCTTCAACTGGTCTGGCCATGTCACAGGCGCACCAGGCACCGTGTACGAAGGGCTCAAGTACAAGCTCAACATTTCGTTCCCTTCCGACTACCCATACCAGGCTCCGACAATCAAGTTCGTTAACTGCTGGCACCCGAACGTGGACGCGTACGGAAACATCTGCCTCGACATCCTCAAAGACAAATGGTCTGCCTCCTACAGTGTCACCACCATTTTGCAGTCTCTCCGCTCCCTCTTGAGCGACCCAAACAACGACTCGCCGCTCAATGGGGTCGCAGCTCAGTTGTGGAGCAACCAGGCTGAATACAGGCAGGTCGTGCTCAAGAAGTACGAGGAGGGTGGCAACAAGAATTAAGTTGCTCACGCTGCTGTCGCCGCGCCCTCCACACGCAATCCGCTTGCAGACGAATCTCAGCTCGAGTTGGACTCGATTGCATGAGATCCTCTTCCAGCGACATAATGGCAGCCACATGTACAAAGGTAGTTCTTTTCAAAGCGGCAT
Organism: Parietichytrium sp. I65-24A; assembly: GCA_012862575.1. Lineage (NCBI taxonomy): Eukaryota > Bigyra > Thraustochytrida > Thraustochytriidae > Parietichytrium > Parietichytrium sp. I65-24A. The sequence continues at coordinate 162,945 of BLSF01000058.1, forward strand.
TCATCCATCTCGCGTCGAATCAGCGGCCCCGTATATCTCAAGCTCTGATCCGATCCGGCAGACTGAATCATATTTGCCGCGCACATCGTCGCAGTGGGCCGCACCTGATCAGGACCCACTTCATCTTATTCATCATTACACCCGCAAATTAAAAAAAGCAAGCAAACTTTCCCTTCCGGAAACACGCTCTTCTTCTTCTTCTTCTTCACCTTTTGCTTCCAATCCTGAGGTCAAAACTCTTTGGAACACGCAATCGACTCCGAAGAGACTGCAAGTCTTAATTGCGGAACTTTGGAAAAGATCACAAGACAAGCAGTCTGAATTGCACGTTCGATTGAAAACGTGTCCTTATCTCCTCTTCGTTGAAGAGTATACGCTTGGCCTCGGCAGAGCTTCATTTTTCTTTTCCGCTCAGTCGGAGACAATTGCCACATAAAACACTTTCAGTTTCGAAAGCAGCCCAAACGAACACCAAAAAGTAGTACTTGAGGAATATCAATTTCCAGTCCTTTCAAAACGCGCGAACATCCTCCAAATTGACAGTGAATGCAGCAACACGACGAGCTCTCTTCACTCCGCTTCCAATTGAATGAAATCTATCACAATCCATTCTCCATTCTCCATTCTCCATTTGCATTTGCACGTGCATTTGCATTTGTAAGAAAGGCAAAAGTCGAGCTCCTGTTCCACGGAAGCATATCCTAGTGCATCCGCGTAGAGCCTCCTACGTATTTGGCGTCGTGTAGTCGGTCCTACTAAATCCTTAGTGCCACCGTTTCAGGATGTAGAGAGCTCTAGCCCCTAGCCATAAATAGCGGGGAACGTATGGCTAGAACTCTACGTGTGGGCTAAGAGAAAAGATGGAGCAAGTTTCATGTGAGGAAAAGAGTGGAAGATATATTACTTATATATATATATAGAGAGCATACGCAGTGAGAGGGAAGCGGGGGTCCTCGCAGAGTAACGCATTCACCGAAGAAGAAGAAAGAAGAAAGAAGAAGTGCTGTGGAAGGAAGAGCCATAAGTTACTGCGCAGCCACTCCAATCGCGCAGTGGAAGTAGCGCTTGCAACGAGAGTATTAGTATTGTTTGTGACCTCTTTTTGGTCTCCAAGGTGTCCAAGTGTGGGAAAAAGGCTGGCGTGTTTCGCAAAGAGTTTGCTGGAAACTAGAAATTGGAAATTGGAAATTGGAAACTGGGAAGAGGCGGGAATTCAAAGTGCACATTTGAGCATTTGAGCATTTGAGCATTTGAGCATTTGAGCTTCGTTGCAGTGAATTTGATTTGTTTGTGGGAAACAAGGTCCAGGTGCATGGAAACACTGGAGAGCGAGCAGGATGCGCGCGTACGGCTGTATTGCGCTCGGCGTCAAGTGGAGGAGGTAAAACATGATGATGGACGGCGACGTGTTTCTTTCAATTTGACGCCGAAATTGTGGCGGCCGGTCGTGCGCGAGTCCCTAGAGGAGCATCTGTGCAGGGTGTTCGGGATAGTCGAAGCTTCGGATGATCGCGTATCGAACGTGGCACTGTGGAAGCTGCAGAATATGCTCCAGCGGAGCGCCAGAGCCTTAGGTTTCAAAAGTATATTTACTGAAGAGCAATTTTCGCTTCAAGATGCAGTAGCTTGGCGGGACATGCTGGCGGCTGGGACGGTCAAGCTAGAAGAACTTAACACTCTGATGCCGATGCAGGTCGGTGCGGGGTTTGTCTTCTCTCAAAAGCAGGCGGAGGCGCTTGCACGTGTATGCGAGGTCCTCCCAGAGCACGCGTTCAGTGAAGAGGGCGTTGCTACCAGATGCGCTGACTGCGGAGATATGGTGAAGGAGTGGTGCTTTGACTGCGAGGCGTGCAAATCTTGCACGGAGATGGATCCAACCAAACATCTTTGCGACGTTCGCGTTCAAGACTAATGGCCAGCCGGGCGGTGGCTCAAGCGGTACTCCACCCTCCACCCTCCATCTCCATCTCTTCGCGCTTATGATCTGAATGTGTCTTCTTCTCCTGCCTGCTTGTAATTGACAGTGAATGAACAAAATTGAAACAATCTCCCCTCCTTGACTCACCGGCTGATTTCTTCTGTTGGTACCTGGGTCCCCTGGATCATCCTGGATCATCCTGGATCTCATGATATCAATTGTGAGAATCAAGTCCATCGAACTAAGAGACGACTTCGAACTAGCACTCATTACGCTCTGAATAACACCCGGACCAGATCAACAAAGAGAACAAAGAGCTGATCATTACAGAGAACAAAGAATGTTTCCCTTGCTTATCCGTTCAACGAGTTCAACGGATCCCGCCTGAGCTGAGCGTCTTAGTTTTGTTGGGTTTACAACGCAGTCCAAGTCGAAAGGACAGCTCAAAAGGATTGAATATTTGCGAAAGATCCGCGAGATGGTAGAAGAGAAGAACGCATAAACCTATTCCGCGAGCAGATAGCTGTTGTGATTCTAATATCAATACTCCAAAGTACAAAGCTTTGTGAAAGTTGGCAAGCTGACAGTAAAGTTGCCACTGCCGACCCAACGTCGTCTGAGACCGATGCGAAGCTGCAGTCTCTCCGCTACATTCTACATTCTACATTCTTTGCTCTAAATTCCGCATTCTACATTCTCCTGCAGGAGGACTTGCCAGCACAGAGCATCAGAGCACCAGAGCACCAGAGCATGCGCCAATACTCGAGGAAGCAAGCGAGATCTAAAAGTTTTGAAGTTAAATCTCAAAATAAAGCCCTCGCAGCGCAGCAGCATTCACAGCAACCACGTATAACCACGCATAACCGGGCATAACCTCGCCGCCAAGTCGTAGCAGTCAGTCAAAGAGTTCCGGTGCGTGCCCGTATTGCCAAGTGCCAATACACAGTGCGACTGCCAGCGCCCACTTTGCTTGCTAGCTGGCGCTGTCCGCAGCCACGGTGCCCACGGTGCCCACGGCCAATACAACCATCTCTCCGGCCCACGCATCCTCGAAGTGCTGGGCATCCTTGACTTGACTCGACTCCATTCCACTCCACTCGGCGCTGGGGCCGGGGCGTTTGCCTGCTCTGAGTCGAGACTCGTTATCTGCTTCCGCGCCGATCGGCGTCTCTGCGGCGGCCGGTCGGAGACTGCTGGCTCGTTCTGCTGGCTCAGCAGCGGCGAAGAGCGACCGCGAAAAGCGTTTGTTTAGTTTATAAAAACGGCAAGGAATGCAAAGATGGCCTACTCAGCGAGAGGATCAAGAGGCCCGTCTGCGCTTTACATGGCCGTGCACGACCCGGAGAAGCTGAGAAAGCTGATCGAGAATGAGCTGCCGGGGTTTATTTCGAAGAAGATGTACCATAAAGCGAACGAGGATGCGCCGAGCCTCCTTCACAGCGCAGTGCTCGCCAATAACCTCGTGTCGATCAAAATATTGCTGGAGGCAGGGGCTGATATTAATGACATCGATTCTTTGGGGCGCACGCCGCTCATGCATGCTTGCACAGAAGGCAACGAAGAAGTCGCGCAGTACCTCGTGGAGCGCGGAGCAGATTTGGACGTGCAGGATCACGATGGTCAAAACTGCGCGCACTGTGCCTTCTGCATGGAGCATGTGGAACTTGGCAACTGGCTTATTACCGCAACTGACGTCGACACCTCCGCTTTGGACGCGGATGGTCGCACCCCGATTGACTGGAAGAACATGCTTGACGCTGACGACGACGAAAACGACAACAATGATGACTACGACGAAGAAAAGGTGGAGGTGAGCGAGGAGAAATATGTTGATGAGCGGGAGGAAGAGGTTGTGGAAACCAAAAGCGATCATGACGATGCCGATGAATTCGAGCAAAAGCGGCTCGCAGATGCTAAGAAGGGTGAGTGACTTGGAAGTGCAGGCAATGTAGGAAATTGGCATACTGACGCGTGACTTTGATTTCTTTTTCTTTTGTTGGCGCGAGTACAGAAAGCAGTGCGTTTGTAATTAATGGCGAGGAAATAACGTTTGCAGCAGGAACTGGCCTCCGTGCCACCAGGTGGCTGCGGAAAAGCGATACTGGCGTCATATGTTGCGACGAGTAAAGACAACTATTTTTGTTTTTTAAGACGACGCATTCGTTCTGTACAAATCCATCTGTTTTCTAAAAAAATTTTATGCTTTTCCTCCATCGCAGCCCTCCCACCAACGGACCAACGCTCACCGCGCCTCGTACCGTGTAGGTGGCACTGAAAATGAACACAACAAAGCTCGAGTTTCAATATTCGATTAAGAAAGATAGAGTCGGCGCCACCTTCAGCTGCTACCGGCAGCCAGCTGATGGCGAATCGCTTGCTGTAATGTATGTGCAGTGCTTGGTGGGAGGCCCTGAACAACAGTCTTCATCTGTTCCGAGCACTTTGTAGCCAGCTGAACAAGGCAGCCTCGCGCGACGGAGCGTGTACCTTCGGTGCGATTTTCGCACTCTCCTTCGGCAAGAGAGAGGGACACTAAGACTGCAAATTGCACCAGGGAAGGGAATTTTTCAGCAGCTTTGGTTATGCAGAGTACCACTCCGGCGGGAACAGAAGCAAAGAACCTGCTGGATTTCAACGGGACATCGTCTTGTTGAACTGCAAGCGCCATCTTAGTTCCCAAATCATGTAGCAGCTGGGAGCTTTGCTCAACGTCGCCGTTGAGAGATACGTAGACGCATCGCATGCAAGCGGCCTGCACTTCTGGTTCGGGGGATTCTAGCATCTTTTCAAGCTGGTGCAAAAGGAATCTATGGTGCTCCTCCGTTTGAGCACATGCGAGCGTCACCTCTACCAGGCCCCCAACCCTGTCAGAGTACCCCGGATTTGTTCCGTAGTTTGATATCTGCAAAGCTAGCTCCTCGAACAGTGAGCCGCAAAATTCTGGTCTGCTTGAGTCGCTGACGGAGGAAATCAGATCTTTGAGGACTTGTTTGCTAGCTTCGAAAGACTGCACATTCGTCGAACAAATCAAAGTTGCAATCAGATTCCAAACAATTTGGGCGCGGTACCCGGTCGATGCGATAGCCTCAGGCATTCGTTGCACAAGCTCTGATAAGAGGTGCAGGCATTCTATCTCTATCGCTTGAGATATCTTCGACCGACTAGACGTAGCAAGAACCTCTTGGACAACTTCGCCTTTACCAAATCGCTGCAGACTAGACGTGCCCACACATTTTTGAAGCGGCGCTACACAATTCTCCACTAATTTGTGCCACAACGCAAATTGTGAAGCAGCCCCCTGCTCTTCCAAAAGGGCGCTTTTTCCGACTTCACAGCTCACAACTGATCTAATCGTGTTGAAGCTTTCGGTGATTGCGTCCGACACACTAGGCTTGGCCAGTATTTTCCCTTTGGCCATCTTCAACACCCTCGCTACAAAGCGTTGGAAGGCGTGCAGAATATCCCAAATAATTCCCTTCATCTCACTCTCGTCATCGCTGTCCACGAGCGGAAAGAGTAGCCCAATAGATTTGAATATGCTGCTCAGTGTTCCCATCGACAAATACTCCATCGACTCTGAGATTAAATTAACGCTCGAGCAGAGCGAAATCATCACGTCACTAGATTGCACCGTTCGCTTCTTTGCCTTCCTCGCTCTTACTGCCAAAGCCTCCACAAATACTGGAAAGATATCAAGCAGCGCCGGCAAGAGCAGATAGGCGTCGTCGATATCACACAAGCTGGTGGCATTGCGAGAAAGCTTTCTCCCCGGGTCGGATGGTGTCAAAAGTAGGGAAACATCGTGTACAGCTTCATACCAAATGGCCCCGAGGTCGCGCTCTTGACTTCCTTGGGGAGTGAACAACTTTTCCATAGCCTTCTCAATGCTCGAACGAAGAGCACCAGCTTGTTTCTTCTTTCTCTTGTCAAGCTTTGAGTTCGCGGAGGCCAGGGCCTCGTCACGCCCCAGGACTCCGCCAGACACACCTTGGACATGAAGGAATAATTTTGTGAGCGCACCAGCTCTGATCAGAAGCATCTCCGCCTGAGTAGCGGCCTGGAAACGCGCGGCACTTGTTCTTTCTGACATCTGCTCATCATCACTATCTGATTCATCCTCGTTGCGGAAGAGGTGCTGCAATGTTGCGGGGACGAGGAGACTAACAATTCGGTTCGCCCCTGAGCAAACGCCCGAAAGAAGGAGCTCCACAGCTAGGGAAGACGCAAATGGCAGAATGAGAGGCGAGGCACCAGGGCTCAAGCCTGGCCCGAGGGTCGCCGTCAATTGCATTTCGTACTGCTTGAGGACGCTTAGATCAGGCTCATGGGGATCCGGGCTATTCGCAAACATTCGAACTATTTGGACCAGGGCGCAATAACCGAGGATGGAGACCTGAGGGATTTCAGCGTTTTGCACCTGTCCGTTTGCAGCCTGGGACGCACCAGTCAAAAGTTCCTGGATATGCATGCACACGAACTGTCCATCTTCGGGTTCATTCAGCGAGATTAGGCTTTCACGAGCAAGAATCAGGTTCAACTGAGCCGGATGCGACTTGCAAGCAGAGAGCACTTCAAGAAGCCCTTCCACAGCGAGGTTGCGAGTCTCCCAGCAAGCCTTTCCGAGAAGGCGTAACAAGAACAAGTACGTCTCAGATCTTGCGGGTGGTGCCTCCAGGGCATCCTTTGCGCCAGACGAAGGCCCTGCATTCTGCTCTGCTGTTGTTGCGGAGTGACCACTTTCGTCGTCAAAGTTCATATCGCCGTCTTCCTCCTCCTCTTCTTCCTCCTGTTCGTCCTCATAGTCTTTGTCTTCAACGGCACCGGTCATCACCGCTCGGAAATGCCGCATCCATTTAGTCAGGCAAATCATGTTGGTCAAATTGCGGCGGTCAAGCCCATTCTCAAAAGTCTCGCTTTGTTGGCACAAGCCTATCAGCTTGGTGAGCACGTTTAGACATGTTGATCGTAGCATGGTGATATCTGAGAGCATAGAATCTGGCTGGGACGCCGTACCAGCTGAGCGATCAAGACCCCCGGAAGTAGACCAGAGCGGGTCTTTGCATCGTCGGCGAAACGCAGTTCGGCGGAGTTGGACACTCCCTTGTGCCCCCGTGGCGATGGGGGGAAGAATCCAATCCTGAAATGCGGTTGCTCTAGAGCCGAGCTCATATGCACAAAGCGCAATAGTTCCCCACTGGACACTTTGAGAAATCAAGGTAGGATCCAGCTCTGTCTCTTTTGCAACAAAGCTGTAAAAAGCGTTAAGAGCTGCAACTCGTAGATCATTAGTGGCGTGGCTGTCGAGTCGCAGTATATGGCCTTGCAAAAATGCCTTGACCTCCTCACGAAGCGGCTTGGATTGCAATAGACCTTGCGGGTAAAACATAAGCAGCTGCTGAATGAGGCGAATGCATTCTATTTGGACCCGGGGATGATCAGAAGAACGCCGGAATGCTTCCCAAATATTAATAAAGCGGTGGGGTTCCATCTCATTTCGAGCAAGCTCCGGACCGAGACCTGACACCAACGCATTGGCGAGTCTCACCAATGATTGAAGGGTCCCAACGTTCGACTCTGCGGAACCATAACCTCCTCTATTGGGATGGCCATCCGCCGCGAGAAGGTGCGCGTTGATGAGCGCCATAGACGGCTTGACGTACTTTGCAACATCGATCCCAACACACTCAACAATAGTTTGCCATGCGTGCAGAGCCCAGATTCGAACAGGTTGAGACGTGAGTTTACACATGTCATACACGACCGTACTTTTCAAATATCGCACATCCTGGCTGGCAGCCTCTCGGCGGATGAGCGCGTGTACAAGGACAAACCCGGCTTTAAAATAGGGGGTTATAGGCGTCGCTGCCGCCCCCGGGGAAACGGGTGATGTAGCCTCGCCTCCAGACGGCCCCTGTGGGGCCCCAGGCCGGCCGCCTCTAGCGTCCGCGGAGCCAGCCTCCAGCTTTTTCTTCAATGATGAAATGACCGAGTACCCAAAATTTGGCCCGGCAGCGCGTGAAAGCATGGCAAGTCCGTAAGCCGCGGCCTTGCGAACTTCGGCAATTGGACTAGCAATGGCGACGCTCATCACCCCCTTCACACGTGGGAGCCAAGCATTTCCCTTCAATGTAACGGCAACCTCTGTATCGGCAAGAAGCTGAGCAAAGCCAACGAGCGCCGCCAAAATCTTTCGAAGAACAATGGCTTGCACAGACGCAGCAGTCCCACGAAGTTCTTTGACAAATCTTTGCAAGGCCAGATCCCGAGCAGCATCGGGCAAAACTTGAGCCATAACCACAGAAGAAAAGACGATTGCAGAGTCGTTGCAGTGTACAGGGAGCCTTGCATCTAATGGAGCAGTCATAGCTTTAAGAGTCACATTGTCGCCCGGATGCTCAGTATCGCTTCTAGGGGCCGCGACAAACTGATGCGAGGCGTTGCAGGACATGTACATCATCGTGTACAAAGAAGAGTAACGCGCCTCCTCCTGCGAAAGTCTCCGGGCGCTCATCAGCACTTCGAAACGAGGGGGTTGCGGCTTTGTGAGCTCAAATTTCCAATTACGCTTCCACAGACCGGTGTCGACGCTAAATGCTACAGATCCGGAGGCATCAAGCTCGGGCAAGGCGCTATCTAGCACGCTGTCGTTCTCGGGCAGCATCCCGGAGCCATTGAAGAGTGAGTGGGGCTCGTCGACTATGATTGAGCTGTCCATAATGTAGCTCAGCGCAAGCAGGTGGAGTTTGTCCACGAAGGCTGCCTTAAAGCGTCGCAGCTCGTGTCTCGGGAGCCAGCATGCAATGGAGAAAAGCGAGGCGTGCAGTCCAAGGAATGCTTTGCCATAAAGGCTCTTCTCGGATTGGGCGCGAGTCACTGATACTTGGATGATCTGCTCGACGATAGTCGCCACCGCGCGAGTGATGGTTGGTGTATCCTGGAGGAGCATTTGATTGCACCGTACGAAGCAATAGAGTGCTCGAATAGATGCTGTCAGACATTCAATGGAGGCCAAGAGACCTGAGTTCAGCTGTGACTCGGAATCTGCAGACTTTGCGGAGTTTGGTCTCGCTGCCAGAGCGGAAAAGTGCAGGAGAGCGGGCAGTGCTGCTTCCACCGAAGCTTGCCACGCTTGAAAGAGTTGGTTGATATTTTCCACGCACCAGGCTGGACCAAGAGACACAAGTGCTCCAAGAAGACTCCATCCTGCTGACGCGACTTGAGCAGTGGCAAATGGAACCATCGCGCCATCATGTTGTCGTGAAATCATGGACTTCGAGTAGCCCAGGAGAGCCACGGTAATATTGGAAGGGAGCACTTTGAGGTCTCCGGATCTGAGCGCGTTGCTCCCTGATGGAATGGCAGCTCTCCTTTGCTGTTGCTGTACCCCAAGATGAAGTGAAGTGGACGCGTAGACTTCCGGGGACTGCTGCAAAGCTTCCTTGAGTACAAACTTCTCCGCAGCAAGGCTTTTCGGACGTCCATGTGCGGTGGACGAAAAGATAAAAGAATTGAGGGCACACACAAGGCCCTCGATGGATGTGAGCGTCCGCTTCGCGGAGACGTCGTCGGCACTTTCAAGTGGCGACTCGTTTCCCTGAGTTGCAAACGCTATGGTGACTTCTGCCTGATAGAGCCCGATCAGCTGGAGCAAAGGCAGGATACCACTGGCTGCATAGCCAGGCTGTGTGACAGCAGTCACATACAGCAGACTCGCCGTCTCCATCTGAACAGCGCTGTCCTCGTGCTCGAGCAAGGGGAGGAGGTTCTGAAAATCTAGTTCCTGATCAAGCGCCAACGACGCGTCTCCGAGATTCGAGAGCAGGTTGCACAGCTCTGCAAGTGCTGCGCAGAGGAACAGAGCATTATAGCGAAACGCGGCACGGTTCTGTGCAGACGAGTTTGCTGTCACAGACCCGAATGAGGAGGTTCGGCTCGATCGGCGTTTCAAGACAAAATTTTTGTGGCGCGCATTTGGCTGGGGTGAGCTTTTGCTCTGGCTTCCTGACTCTGTATGTGTGCAAGCGTTCAATAGAGCACAAGCCAATTCTAACTTGCCACTTTCGTCCAGCTCGTCGGAAAGCGCGGACCCAATAAAGTATGTTGTGACCTTAATTCGGAAAGTCCTCTCCGAGAGAAGCTCTTCTCCGTCCGAAATCGCGCTTGCAAAGTCGCTACTGGAAAGCCCCACGGCAAATCTCAAGCTGTTTTGCAGTATAGACTCGTGGGAGAGAGAGTCGCTACCTTGCTGCATAAGTTTTACTAGTTCTATCGCTGCTTCGACATGAGCGAGGCGCGTCTCGTGGGAACGCACCCTCACACCTGCTTTGTCCTGGGCCTGGTGAGAGTCGCTGCGCTTCAAGACCTGATCGTAGCTCCACATCTCAAAGGATTCGTAAAGCATGTCCAGAGCACTTTGCAACGTATATGACACAGGGCCTTCCGAAGACTTGCTTTTGCTGCTCAGGCCAGGAAATGAAGTGCCAAATCCGAATCCGCGTAGCCTGGAGGAGGGAGACGAGGTTCCAAATCCAGCTTTTCGAAGAGACGCAGCCGATCTTTGCGCCATTTGCGAGAATTTGCTCGCAGCAGTGCTTCCGCCTTTCCCAGCAACATTCTGCTGTTGCTGCTCTTGTTGCTGCCTGGCGTCAATGTCAGAGCCGCCCCCCTTGTCACCCTGCTCGGCATTGCGCTCCATTGCCTGCGTTTGTTCGACAGATATTGCAAGTATTGCGCCTAGGGTTTTGGCAAAAGCAAGCCGAACGCCTAGAACAGCGTCATCGAGACCTTTTATACAAAGGGTAATTAGACTCTCGAGAGGTAGAGCAGATGCAGCCGAGTTGGAGACAGACACTGACGCAAGCACCTTAATTCCTTCGGCCGCCGCCTCACGCACTGCAATCGACCTGTCAGCCACTGCCTTGGTATACAGCTTTAACGCCGCTGCGTGATTAGACTGTCCCGCGGCTCCGCTCCCGCCGATGCCAGCGTTCACAGCGCGCACTGCTGCGCACCTCAGTTCGTTTTCTGCGGGCCGCATCGCCGCAGACATGGCGGACATGGCAGACGCGCTGGCCGTCATGGTCTTGCCAAACGTCTTGAGCGCCGCGCCAATGGTATCCTGTAGATGCCCAGCCAAGAGCTTCCCATGACGAGATTCGCTGATCGCTGCCAGTGACTCAAGCATGGCTGCTTTGCTTTGAAGCTGCGGGTTCGTAGCAGCGGCATTTGACCCTTTAGCGGGCGGTGCCGCAACGCGGTCAAGGAGGTCATTCGCGATGGCCATGACGTTGCGGCTGTCGCCCAGATCCAGCAGCGTCCGCCAAAGCGCCGCGAGGAGCGTTGAGAAGCTGGGCGACAGCGGCACGCGAGAAAATTGACCCAAAATCACCTCCTTGAGAGCCTTCTCCACCGTCGGCTGCACCCTGCGCAGGGCCACATTCTCCAGTTCAAGCAGGAGCCCATGTAGCTCACTCAGGCTGTGGAACGTTCGAACTTCCAACGTGTGCAAGCTCGCGGAGGCCTGCCCATTCTTCACAACTGCGCAGGATGCCAGCACTTCTGCCACCAGCAGATTGATCCTGTCTTCAAGCGCCGCCATTCCGCCCGTCTTGCTCAACCTTCTGCGTGGTCTCTCTCTCTCTCTCTCTCTCTGTCTCCTGAACAAATCAAAATGAATGTCTTCTTCCTATCTTGGCCTTGAGAGCGTGTCGTGAGAGGGATCCACCGCAGAGCTTTGCTCTTCAGTCAAATTTCAAACACTCTTTATATATCAGAAGCCACCGGCCGCAAGCTGACCGCGCGGCTTGCGCGGCAAACCTGTGGGTACGATAACTTTTGCGACGAGAAGGAGTGTAGAGCCGGTCCTGTGGACCTGCGGGGCCTGTGGGACCTGCGGGACGTGTGGGACCTGTGGGATATGGATATAGGTTGTCGGCAACGTTGGGTTGGTAGTAGAGTCAGACCGTGGGGGCCGTGGAACGAATCGTTCTTGAACAGAATTTGTTTTTGTAAGCTACCTTTTAGAGAGAGTTGAAGCTTACTTTAGGACAACCTCTCCGAGTCCACGCACTCAGTCAGTCTGGTCAGTCGGATTGTGATGCAAAACAGAAAACAGAAAACAGAAAACAGAAAACAGATAACAGATAACAGAAAACAGAAAACAGGATTCCAGTCACACTCCGTAAATCCCTTCACCAGATAATCCGAATTTAGCATTCTTTTCATTCTTGTTCATCGCCGCAAAAACAATTCTACATTTCCTACTCGGAAAGTTCTCACTTTCGAACTTGCCAGACCTTACGCCAGTGCTATCCCACCCTCGAAGCATCTCGAAGCAGAGCAAGATGATTACCAGCATTCAGATGATGCAAGATGAGCAAGAGTACAGGTGAGCACGAGAGCAAGTGATAGCAAGAGATAGCAACAAGGCTCACGTCAGACCTGAAAAGTGCAATAGCAGATCCGTGAGGATAGTTGCACGGGAGGCGAGAGACAGATAGAGTGGCGGACATTGTGATTTTGGCGCTTGCCAGGAAAGAGTTGGAAAGGTTTGGCTGCTTGCAGAGCGAACCTGAGTGAGGGAATGGCTGGAAACGGCAAGACTGCCGTCCGCGACGCGGAGGTTTACAATGATGGGGAGCAGATAATGGAGGCGCGTGTAGTGGGCGTGGAGCCAATGGGCGGCGTTGGGTATGCGCCAAGCTCGGACGATATGCTACGCGAACCAATGCTGCAGGAGTTTGGAGGATACGGAGCCACCAGGGGGGGTGGGGCGTTGTCTGCGTTTCAAAACAGACGAACCCTTATCGTGAAACAGCGGGTAAGTGCGTCTTGTCCACGTCATTTGGCGAATGGAGAGTCCGTTCTTTTGGTGCTTTGTGCTGATCTTTTTTGCTTTTCATGACAGGTGCAATTACTTGAGACAATGGCGCAGCTGACTGGCTGTATGTGCTGCGAGCAACCGAATGCGTACGACGTTATTGACCAAGACACTGGCGAGACTATATTAAGAGTGGACGAGAACAGCTCATTCTGTGGGCGCGTATGTTGCCATCCATATCATTCTCTGACTCTTGACTACACCGACGCTCGCTATGGCAATCAAGGTGTCATGGCGATGCGTACGGTCAAACCATTCAAGTGCGGCTGCTGTACGTGCTGCGACATTTGTAGACACGAGGCTGCAGCCGAGCTTCCAAACGGTGCTCGCATTGGTCACACCAAATTAGCAGGTTGCGGGGGTGGATTGTCTCCCAAGCTCGAAGTAATGAGTCGTACTGGACAAGTCGAGGGGGTCATTCAAGGGCCTGGCTGTTGTCTCGGCGGATGCGTGGAGCTTTGCACGAATATCGAGTTTGACTACCGCTCCGCTCGTGACAACTCAGTGACCGCCAGAGTAATTAAAAAGAGGCCCACTGGAGTTGGCGCTCAGCTGCAAGAGGCACTTGGGAAGGCAGACACCTTTGTTGTAGAACTTCCTCCGAATGCAACCCCAGAGCAAGCTGCAAGTCTAGTTTCGAGCGCCATTTTGCTGGATTACCTTTACTTTGAAGGCGGCCCGCCGATGTTCTGGGACTCCTCTGACAACTCGTGCAAAGTTAACTGCTGCAATTGCTATTGCTTCGGTTGTGTGATCCCTTGCGTTTGCAGGCTGGGCGGCTCTGGAAAGAACGAATAGCAATGTTGACATGTCAGAGGGAATCTTCTTAAAAAGCTATATTTATAACCGCATCTGAAGAATTCACTTGCGCTTTCTTCTTCGCGTATCCGGATCTTATCGGACCTGTGATCCTACAGATTTGCCTACTGGGAAGGTCCTCCAGAATTCCGTTACGTGAGCGCTAGGGAATTCTGTTTGCTGTGAACGGATTCAGCGAGTCGTCTCGCTGCTTTTTGTTTGAGCGCCGTGAACGGATTCAGCGAGTCGTTTCGCTGCTTTTTGATTGACACTGAGCTTCATTCTCCTTTTTGGCTACTCGAGACTTGATCTTAGCAAGCAATCTAGTGCGTCTTCCTTTCTTTTCACGCTCTCCGCGCAACCAGCGAGACTTCTCCTCGAATTCGACGCAAGTTCCGCGCAGGAGCTTTGTCCTTTCCTCAAGAGCTGAATTGTGTCTCTTCAACACTGCTGAGCACAACGACGAAAGTTCGCGATGGCGAGTGTTGTTTGTGTTGACGAATATTTCAGCAGCGCGGGCCACTCTTTGCTTAGCTGCACTCATATCTGTTGCAGCAAAGTTCACAGCCTCAGCCACAGCCTTCAGCATTGAAAGTCGAAAAGGACTTAGGGTTTTCTTGGATTGCGGAGTCCATTTTGCTGATTTGCGAATGAACGAACTCCACTGCTGAAGAGACTGGAGAAAATGAAAAGATTGACTGTGAAAACTTTCTTACTGGCACTGTACCGGTACTCTACAATGTTCTGCTCCTTGTATATCAACAAGTAGGGTCATAAAGAAGAACAAAGACACTGGACAGAGAGGACAAAGCCTAACTTACAGTAACAATCGAAATCTTCCACCACCGGCGCGGAACAAGGTCGCACTTATCAATCAAGCCACTCTCCTTCTCTCTCTTCTAGCTACAGTGCAGGGCAGCTCCACTATGCATGATACAGAAATCCTCTCTTCCTAGTCTGGCGTTTCGAATCGGCACACGTCGTCGCTCTCTTTCCTCTCTCCTCTCAGCAATGCACAACAAGCATCTTCAACATGTTTGGCGCTTATCGTCTCGCATAATCTCACCAGCAGAGCACACTCACATTACTTGTTAATAGTAAAAAACGCACAAATAATTACAAAGCAGTGCATAAAGCTATCGCACTCCCCGTCAGTCTTAGCGCGAGAGTGTGCGCGTGCATTTATCCAGTATCAAAAGATAGTTAGTTTTACGCGGCCGACTCCTCACCGCCGACTAGCGTTGTCTAAATTCGCTGCCTAGGCCTCGGCGCGGGCGCGAGGGGGAACTAGCGCTGTCTATGTGCATGCATAGAACTCTGCGTCTGAGTGGACTTGGAGAGAAGTTTCACTAGCGATGCAGCGTGCTGAGTCTACGGTAAATCTTAAGACTCGGTGGGAAAGTGCATTGGACAGAAGTTGCAGAATTAGTGATTGACTTTCGTTCATACTTTGTCTACTTGTCGAAGCTACTTTCGAACCAATCGTGCACGTGGCCGGCGTTAAAGTTTGGACTATGCTCCGAGTAAATTGGCTGGGAGAAAGGGCTACTCAAGGTGTGAGAGCTGAGCGACGGAGCACGAGAGCATGGCAGACCCAAAACTGGAAGGCCGAAAGAAGACGGCAAGAGAAGAAAGCTTGAAAGAGTTTTGAGCAAGATGCGTGTTCTGGGATTGTCGGCTCTCTGCGTGGCGGCCTACGTCGCGTTCGGAGATGAGTCTGCTGCCGAGAGCGAGAATTTATCGGTCACCTTCGCACGCGAGCTGAAGCGAAGGAAGAGGAGCGAGGACCCTGTTTGCAAAGAGATCAGGTCTTTCGACATCGCCTCCTCGTTTTCGGCGTGCGTCACTGCAAGCGGAGATGGTGTAGGAACTACCGTTGTCAACCAGAATGGAGAGACCTGCGACAAGTACAATGACCGCAGCGTGTACTCATACGAGGACGGCCGCGAAGCTTGCCGCGAAGACAATGGCTGCCAGTTCTACGGCCCTCCAAACCTCAAGAAGAAGGACCACGCGTGCCAGGCAAACCCTTGCTTCAGGATCAACAACAACCGCTGCACGATCCAGGACACCGGGGGTCGCTGCATCTGGTGGTCCAAGGAAGACAACAAGAAATTCTTTGGCCGCAACTTTCCTGGATGCTACAGGAGCCCTTGCCAGCACCCAATTGAGAACAACAAGAAGGGTTGCGAGCAGGTCAACTACCTCGTTCCTTGGAAGTACGGTTCTGATACATCCAAGAAAGAGGCGAGCCCATACCAGTGCACTTGGTGCTTGAAGGGCTATGGCTGCCAGAACGCTTTGCTGGAATCCAAGGCACAGTGCTACAATATCGGTAACATTGACGGATGCTCAGAGTGCACGACTGCGCTTGGCCAAGACTGCAAAACCACCAAGTGCGCAGAGAGCTGCTGCGACTCTCCTTACTGCACGTGCACCACAGGAATCACTGCAGATGCCCCAGGACTCAACATCCTCACTGGATAAATTCCGGTTCCAAAAATCGGGAAAGGTTCCAATTTAAGTAGTTTGCGTGAACAAAGAAAAATTCACTGTCTGTTTATCTCTTTCATCAAGATCAATCAAGTCACTGTCAATCAATGAACTTACTTCACTTCAAAATTGAATCTGATTGCGAATACTGAGCTATCACATTCTATCACACACAACGTAACACCCTATCCAGATTTCAGATTTCAGATTTCAGCTTCTACTCCAAGCGTGAGAGGTTCAGAGAGCCTCTTTTCGAAGATTAAATAAATCCTGTTCGTTCTCTGTCGTATCCAGCAGCGCTGCATTGCACCAGAGTCAACTGTCTTTTGCTTTTGAGCCAAGTGAGCGCAAGTGAAAAGAGGGATTGTTGAACAGCGAGTTGATTTATTATCTGGGAATATTCCGTGTAATATTTATTAGTCTGGGGCTAGAGGATCAGGATCAAAAAGAATCAGCCGTTAACGTTTTGCTCAGTCGTGGTTTGTCGGCTCCGAGACGAAGCAAAGCTCAAGCTTTAGGCTGAATAGCGAAAAGGTTTGGAGTCCAGACGTTGGCGGTTGGCCGCGGAGGGCAGCAAATCTGTTGACTCTTCACACGCGCTTTCCACAGCTGCAAGATCCAACTAGCTTGGATGCCTGGCCCCGGTGACCACGGCGAGGAAAATCTCTACTGGCTAGTGTTGGGACTACGACGCGATCGGCCGTTGAAGATTGCCTTCACTGTGGCACTTACAAGCTGGAAACCAGAACAGAAAGCGTTGGAGCCAGGTTTGCTGCGCAGCAAACCCGTTTCGTCGACATCAAGGTTTGAATGCAACAAGCTGAAGAGAAGGCACAAGAACCTCGTTGGGTGAGAAAATGAAGTTGACTTTCGTCGTCACTGCGCTGGTGGTCGCCAGTGCGAACGCGGGGGAGGATGCGCTCAGACAAAACCTGATCGACGCTCTTTCTGAGAGTAAATACAAGGAGCCAGCAATCTGCAAGACCATCAAGAGCAATCCAATCTCAGCCGATTTTTCAAGCTGCTCCAGTGCGAATGGGCAGGGCCAGGATCTCTCAAATCAGAATGGCGGAGAATGCGAAGTGTACAACGACGCGAATGAGAGCTACGAAACAAGGCGCACGAACTGCATTAATGACAACGGCTGCCAGTGGTACGCACCTCCCGGGTGGCCAGAGAGCTCTGCAACCTGCCAAGCAAACCCTTGCTTTCGAATCAACAACAACCGCTGCACAATCCAGGACACTGGCGGTCGCTGCGTTTGGTGGTCCAAGGACGATAATAAAAAGTTCTTTGGTCGCAACTATCCAGGATGTTACCAGAGCCCTTGCCAGCAGCCGGTGGAGAACAACCGCAAAGGCTGCTCGAGCACCAACATGCTCATTCCATACGCAAAACGGAACGCGGCAAATGCAGAGGATTACGCAGAGCCGAGCCCTTACCAGTGCGTGTGGTGTACAGGAGGTTGGGGCTGCCAGAACGCCAAGACCGAATCAGTCGCTCAGTGCTACAACATTAACAGCTTGAGCACCTGCTCAGACTGCAATGGCGCACTCGGCAAGGACTGCAAGAGCTCCAAATGCAAGGAGAATTGCTGCCAAAGCCCATACTGCACGTGCGCGAAGAACAGCGTTGGCACCAGTAGTACTACAGGAATCAACATCAACACATAAGCCCGGCCTCGACTTCTCGCTGCTTGTGCCTCTTAGCTCCAGCTTGCTTCAGCTTGCTCGCAAATCGGCATCGCGCAGCATTCACGATGACCGAGGCAACTGCCTTTCCATCAAAAAAAAAATCTTTGTCTTTCTCAATCATCATTTTCACAGCTCTCAAAGGGAGACGCGATGGCTATATGCAACCTCCATTTCGTTGCGAGCGTCGCTTCAAGTTCCAACAGAGCCCGCCTGTCGATTCTCCGCGGGATTCGCGAGTCTATCTTTCACAAGGTAGAGCTCTGCGCCCCTTGGAACATGGCAATTGA
The DNA here is from genome assembly GCA_012862575.1 of Parietichytrium sp. I65-24A. Taxonomy (NCBI): domain Eukaryota; class Bigyra; order Thraustochytrida; family Thraustochytriidae; genus Parietichytrium; species Parietichytrium sp. I65-24A. The sequence goes on from BLSF01000058.1 coordinate 181,014, forward strand.
ATGGTCGGTCCATGGAGACCGGCTTATTGTTGGCCGAGAGCGAAGGGGGACATACCGGTACATGCCAATCCCTCACGCTCGCGGCGAAGGCAGGAAGGTAGGAAGGTAGGAGGGAAGACATCTGTAGGCGCATGGGACTCATGCGCAAAACTTCGCCTAGCTAAAAAAGCAGAGCCTCACCTAAGTTCTAAATCTAAAATTCAGTGAACATCAACATTCTCTCTTTTCGGGAAATTGTTCTGAAATAGGAAAGAGCGAAACTCTCGCGAGCTCAAAAGTGAGCGATAGTGATTAGCGATACACTGCCGTAGGATGGGGTGGAGTTTCACCTCGCTCTACGCAAGCCTGTAGACACCAGTGGGATCTTTACGTAAGGGTCCAAACTTGAGCTCCACATCTCTTCATCGCGTTGAGAAGAAGAGCGCTCTTCTAACGCCGGGACCTAAACTCGAATAGTCGACGGCCGATTCTTCTTCTGTTCTCACTTAGCGTTCTCTCTCTCTCTCTCTCTGCCAGTCAAGTGACGCCATTCGTATCTTTTCAATCGAGAAACACCTAATTGCACGTGGTTTCCTAACAACAATCTTATTCGCTCGAGTCGATGTGGAAGCCATCCCACCAACTCAGTCTCCAGCAGCAAGCAGACCCAGATTGGAATCGTTCGCAGAGCGTCGAGCCTGAGCAAGCAAGTGCGAGAGGAAGGGGGGAATAAAGCATGAGACTTTACGCTGTATTGGCCGCCGCGGCGTTGATCGGCTGCGCGAACGCGAGCCAAGATGCTCTTCGGCAAGACCTGCTCGAAGCGCTCTTGGAAGCAAAGTACTCCGAACCAGCTGTCTGCAAGGAGATCAAGAGCCGCCAGATATCGGATGCGTTCTCGACCTGCTCGACAGTGAGCGGCCAGGGTCAGGACATCACAAATCAAAATGGCGGGGAATGCAACGTGTACAACAATCCAGCAGACAGCTACGAAAAGAGGCGCACGAGCTGCCAGACCGACATTGCTTGCCAATGGTACGCCCCTCCGGGCTGGCCTCAGAGCTCTTCGACCTGTCAAGCAAATCCTTGCTTTCGAATCAACAATAACAAGTGCACCATTCAAGATACTGGCGGCCGTTGTGTATGGTGGTCCAAGGACGACAACAAAAAGTTTTTCGGTCGCGACTTTCCAGGTTGCTACAGGAGTCCCTGCCAGCAGCCTGTCGAGAACAACCGCAAAGGCTGCGCCAGCTCAAATGTCCTCATTCCATATGCCAAGCAAGGCGAACCAAACGCTGAACAGTATGCCGTCCCTAGCCCTTACCAATGCGTCTGGTGCAAGGGAGGATGGGGCTGTCAGAACGCCAAGACCACCTCCGTCGCCCAGTGCTACAATATTGAAAGTGTCTCTGGGTGCTCCCATTGCAATGGCGCCCTTGGGAAGGACTGCTCCAGCAGCCTCTGTAACAACAACTGTTGCCATAGCCCTTACTGCACATGCGCTCAAAGCGAGGTGGGAGCACGGGGAACACCAGGGATCAACATCAATACCAAAGTCTGATCGAAACAAGTATTTTAAAAACAATGTCTTCCTCCAATCCATCTTCGGCCCCTGCCCAGAACTGCGAGACCAGCTGTTTGCCCAGAATGGGATGTGTTATTATTTCCACTGCATCGTGAGCTTGCCAACGAAAAAAAAATCTCTTGGGGCCTAAGTTAGCTCCCATCGATTGGCACTCCACGTCCAAACCTCCTTGGAACAGCCAAGTGGAGAGGCGGTGCTTTCAAAAATGAAGCAAAGCAAGTGATCGCAATCAAAACTTTTTGCACAGTATGCCCCCTCCTCGCAATCAGGTTACTTGAGGACATCGAGGCAAACCCGCTTCGCAAAAAAATATATATACACGACAGCACATCTTCTCTTGGCCGTTGGCCGTTGGAAACACAACTGTACTTACACAAAGTTTCACCTCTGACATGGCATTGGCAGCGAGTTGGGCAACTGCTGACGACGTCCATGACTGCTTTGAGAAGAGATGACTTTTCGCGGCTAAAATTTACTGTAACCGGTTTCTAGGCAAGCTAGGGAGCTGAAGCGAAAAATTGGCCGTTGACCGAAAATCCTGCGGCCGGTCACCGGTCACCGGTCGGAAACATACCAACGGATATACTTTTCATCGGAAACGCCGTATACGGAAGCAAGTTTCCATATCCTCGGCCGTCGAAGGAGGAGAGCAAGCCTGCAGACCCCGAACGAAAGCAAGGAGAAAACATACAGGCTTGTGAGTCATTGGCCGCAGAGCAGAACGCAGAGTTGGAAATGAAGGTCTTGGCTTTTGGTTTGGCGCTGAGCTGGTGCTTCGCAGATGCACATGCGAGCGCGGAGAGCCTGCGCTCAGAGCTGGCTTCACGTCTGAGTGGGTCGAGACGACGGAAGGCTGTCGCGGCCACATCAGCAGAAAGTGGAATCTGCGGCATCATCAAGAGCAAAGAGATATCCGCAGACTTTTCGCAGTGCGCAACGGTAGCCGGCGAGGGCTCGTCGCTGGAGAACCAGAACGGCGATGTGTGCGGCGAGTATGACGCCCTTTCTTCTTACGAAGAGAAGCGCACTGCTTGTCAGGAAGACAATGGGTGCCAGTGGTTTGCGCCCCCCGGCTCGTCCACATCTACCCATCGTTGCCAAGCAAACGCTTGCTTTCGAATCAACAACAATCGCTGCACAATCCAGGACACTGGCGGTCGCTGCGTGTGGTGGTCCAAGGAAGACAACAAAAAGTTCTTCGGGCGCAACTTCCCTGGATGCTACCGCAGCCCTTGTCAACACCCCGTGGAAAATAACAAGGTAGGCTGCCAGTCTGTGAACGAGCTCATTCCCTACAAGTACTGGGATCATGAGACTCCTGAAAAGTTTGCTGAGGCGAGCCCATACCAGTGCGTTTGGTGTAAAGGCGGCTGGGGATGCCAGAACGCCAGGAGTACCTCGCTGGCACAATGCTTCAATATTGGTGGAATCAGCGGCTGCTCAAGCTGCAAAAGTGAATTAGGAGAGGATTGCCCGTCGAAAAAATGCGCAGAATCGTGCTGCGACTCGCCGTACTGCACCTGCGCCAAAGATAGTGTTGGTGTGCGAACACAGAGTTCTTCCAGTCTCTCCATTCTCACCGGATAGGCTGCAAGTAGATGAACCCGAGTTCTTTCGATTGTAAAAACACAAATACTGACCGTGAATCTCCTACGAGCTACATTCTTCAATCAATACTGACCTCATCCTTGCGCGGCTCTGCTAATACCAGCCTCTTGAGAATTTTGTTTCTAGCCCAGGTTCTTCCCGCTCAGATGCGATTGTCCTTCGAATGCCCTGCGTTAGAACCCTTTTTTTCAACGCCGATTCACTTCAGCAAAACCGGGCTCGCTGAAAGCTGAAAACTGAATCTATAATAAACATTTCTCAAGGCATCGGGCTCGGTTGGCAACTTGCAATTGGCCGCTCGAATGCCATGCCTTGGAAGCCATCTTTCAATGCCCAATCACTTCCGAAAATCTGGGCTCGCTGAGAACAGATACACGAAAACTAAAAGTAGAAGACGTTGGATAACAACTTGCAATGGTCCTTCGAACGCCTTGCCTTGGTCAACAACCGTCCCCAAAAGTCGTCCTCGTCATCATAAATAACAAAAGGACTTTCCCAAAAGGCAAGTCACACATTTATGCTTTACGTTAGTTCATTTCACTCAAGATGCCACGGTCATTAACCAGAGCGCCATTCCCGCACTCTGACGTTCACATTCCACCGCCCGTACGTTTCATCATAAATGGAATTAGACGGATTCATGCCGCCATAACCAGAGCGCTATCGCCACATCTTGTTTAGCGTTTTTCTTGATCAATTGAACAATGTTTTTCCACTTCGCACTGTTGGCGCTTTTGGCATCTTTTGGCACTCATTGACCGTGGACAACAAACATTCAAGCCGGAAGGAAGCCGTGGCGAAGAGAAATGCGCGCGCGGCAGAGGAGGTTTGGCCAGGCTCAGGACTCGCGGTGGCCACTGCGCACGATTGTAAAGGTGGGGGTCGCCGTGTTGGTGTGTGTTTGGCTGTATGCGCTGCACAGTATCTCAGAAGTGTCAAAGTCAACGGGCGGTGAAGCAGGCGGTCTGAGCGAGGAGAATGGCCAAAGTGACAAGAGCTTGCTGCGGCCCGTGGACCAGAAGACTGCGGCAGAATCTGCCGGCAACATCGCGGTGAGATCTGGGATGAAGGAAGCAGAGCGAGGAATGGATGCACAAAGGTACGCGGCTGTAACAGGTCGCCGGGATAGGGTGTATTGCATGATTCCGAGCATGTGGACTCCGAGTCGGATAAAAATGTGGGACGCGATTTTGCGGTCTTGGGGAAAACGCTGTGACGTGTTGAAAATATTCGTGGACGCTGACGAGACGCTAGATATCAAACCGGAGGTGTCGGCGGGCGGAGTCGTGGCGCAGGTAGTGCAGGTGCCCATGAAACGCAAAGGCGGAATTTGCGACGACAATTTGCCCTGCCGACATATCTGGGAAAAGGTGTGGCGCTCATGGCAGTACGTTGCGCGCAACGACCTGCACACTGCAGAGTGGTTTCTCAAGATTGATGACGATACCTTTTTTATCCCAAGCAACTTGCGAAAGTGGGTCCGCGATCATGACTGGAGCCCCGAAGAACCACACTACTTTGGTCACAAAGTGTTCATTGAGCGCGAACCCTTTGAGCTCATTTCCGGCGTGTGTACGACGTTCTCGCGAGAGTCTATCCGGCGTTTTGGCCAGCGTTTGGAGACGATCGTGCACGAATATGGGCCTAGAGTAAAATTTCCCCAAAGCCACGGCGCCTGCGTTGACAGAGATGGCGCAACGGAGGAGCGCGTCACGAGCAAGTGTTTGTCCGAAGTAGGCGTATACGCTGAGGAGACCTTGGAGGATGGCCGCAGTGAAACCGTGATCCCTCTCGGAATCCCTTTCACGCTCACCTACTTTCGGAAGCGCAACTCGACCAGCTGGTACTGGTTTAGAAAGCCTTGGACACGCGGCGACAAGTACGACTGTTGCTCCAAGACATACACGTGGGGCATTCATGGGTACAAGAGCCACCGTCGCCTTTTAAGAATGGACGAAATGCTGTACGTCTGGACTACGGAACAGTTGGAGATGAAAAGAGACGCAAATGAATTTATGACCGACGAGTGGGCAAAATTCCAGTTCATCCTTGATCTGAGACGCAGCATTTCCTCAGACGAATTTAATTACACACCGCGTCTAGCAGATACTTCTTAGCATGTTGCTGTCGCGGCTGATAGCACGTCCAACTCTGCAATTTTATGTTAGACAGTGAAACGCCTTAAACTCAGTAGTTGCTAATCAAAAACTGTTGTTTGCTTTGTTGAATCAATTGGCTGATGTTCTCATCTGTTGTCGATCACCTTGCACAACAGCAATAGAAATCCTTCTTTCTTTCTCGTTTTTGAAAAACATGAACAAAATCTTTCTTTTCTTCATTTCATTGAACAAATTCAAATTCAAATCGTGGCATGTACATGAGAAAGGCCAACAGCACAGGGATATTCAGAATGGCAAGCCAGCCCATGTGCTGAAGGGGGAAAGCCGCTAACGCGTTCGCGCTCGACATCTCAATGCTCGAGCTGGACTATCACTGAGGAGATGCCTCTCGAACCTTCACTTCGTAGATCTTTCTAGAGTGCACAAATTTGACACCCTCTGGCTTGAATGCTTCGTCAAAGTAAGGGTGAATGCCAACCTTTCCGCATCCGAAGGGTTCAAGTTAGGATGCTGTCAGACAAAGCGTGGCATGAGATAGTTGCCGCGGAGCGACCAAACTTACTCTGAAATCGATGGAGATGCGCGTGTGCGGCGACTCATTTGCCGGTACATGATGGCTGCAACTCGTCCCGTGAAAGCACAGGATCTCTCCGTACTCCAACGGGACGGGCTCATAATCTGCCGCGCCTGGTGCACTTTCCAGCCACAGGGTGGTACCCGTCTTAGAGTAATTCGTCAGGGGCATCCAAAAGTTCACCTCGCCGTCCTGGTGCCCATATCTTTGCAAGCCGTAGTCGTCCGTTCTTCACACGTCAGTCTCACCGCCATTTCAACCCAGACGCACATGCCGCAAGCTCTTGACCGACCGACCGCCTTTCCAACACGTGATTCTCCCAACTCACTCTTCGTCGTTGTGCGCTCTCCGGAACGTTTTCTCGCCGCCTTTCTGTATCCTGAGCGTGGGCGGGAACTGATACGAGAACCTGATGCTGCCTTGGCGCACGCACAGCGCCGACATCTCCGGGTCCCGCGCGATCATCCCCGCCAAGAACTCTTCGCACACCACCTTCCGTATCAGCTCCTCCGCCGCGTCCAGCACTTGACTGTTCTGCGCCACCGTTTTCTTCAGCGCCAGCTGCTCCTTGAAGCTCGTGAACACATTCGGCATGCCGCTCGGCGCCAGTGCCCGCAATTCGCTCTCGCCCGAGTCGCCGTCGTCCTCGCACTCCGCAATGTCCGCAATGTCCGCAATGTCACCTCTGACTTGGCAGTTCTCCCGGTCCCCGGAGACCGTGCCGATGGGGCCCATGCCAGGCCGCGGCTGGAGCAACATTCCGAGAACGGCGCGCGCGACGGCGTGCTGGCTCGTGGAGAAGCGCAGAACGTGCGGCGAACGGAGCGCGGACGGGAGAGGCTGGCGCGTGGAGTCCATCTCTGGCTTGGCTATCGCGTCGCTTCTAAGCGCCGCGGTAGAGCAGCAGCCTAGCCCCTAGCCCGCGGTGCACCAGCGCACTAGCAAACCGTTACGCTCAGGGATAGAACGTGTGTACGCGCAGCGTATGTGCCAGTGTCCGCGCAAGTTGTTGCGGGCTCGAGTTTGCCCGAATTGGTGGATGACACGTCGTCTGGTAATGTGCAAAGGCATTTGGGTGTAGTGGTGTTGCTGAGGTTGTTTAGTGTTTACTGTGGGAATGAATGGTCATTGTCTGAAAGAGAGACTGGGGGAGTGGGCGCCATTGCTTTTGCTCACGTTTGACGTTTCCGAATGAGATAGGGCTCAAATTCTCTCGACTCGGAAGTGGGTTCTATACTGCGGTGACAGTCACGACCCTAGTTTGTTCCTTCTTGAAGGAGCTCAATGGGTCCTCCGGGCGAAAGAGCGAGCGAGTACTGCTGACGCTGTCGATGTCCTCCCTAGTCCACAAAGAGTTGCGGTACGAAAGGGTCATGAGGACGATGAAGACAATGCCCTGCAGGACCAGCGTGGAGAATGCGAAAGAGGACGTGAAGCTGCTTTCAAAGAGCTCAGCGTCGCTCTGATCCTGCACTACCTTTAGCAAAGCGCAGCAGCCCAGCAAGTACAAGAGAACCAGCGAGAGAATGGCATGAAAGTAGCAATACCTGTCCTGGAAAGGTTTGACGGTGAGAAATAGTGCGAGAAATACGCAGGCTACGATCAAATAAAAGGCGATGCCCAAAGCCGGAGACGAGTTGAAGATGAGAGCCGTCACGGCTGTCATGAGTAGTTTTCGAGTCAGCTCCAGCACTTCAAAGTACGCGAAACTGTATGACTTGCACAAAAATGCCATGCTCCGCAAAAGTTCGTTGTGGAGCGGGCTTCTGTCCTCAGCGGTCTTCCCCGCGGCGTTACGGTTGGCGTAGTGATAGGAAAGTGCCGCAAAGAGCCCGATCACTCCGACGGGGTAAAGCGCCACCATGACTGCAGCGTAGAGCCTCCAGGTGATACTAACGTCGGTGTCAAAATCGACGGTCGGGTCCTCGTAGAGTGTCCGAAACGTTGAGGCCTTCTGGTTTTCATCAAGCACAAAGACACGGGGCTCAAAAGACTTGAGGACCTTGGTTGAGATACCGGGGTAGGTTAGGTACAGAACAATCAAAGTTATCCAGAGGCCGGTGCCAGCGAGATGGGCAAGATTGCGAGTCGAAATCCGGAACGAGAAGCATGTGATGGTGAAGAAAATACACCCAGTGCAAAGAAGAGGCGAAAGGGTATAGGCCAACAGCATGTGATAAAAGTTGGTGTTGGCATAGCATGCTGTCGTGAAAGACTGAGCAAGGCTTGCCCAATCAAGATTTAGAATCGCTTCGGCCCTGCGGAAAGCCCCTGAGGAAAACACTCCACTGGAGGCGCAAATCGAGGCAGCCACCTGAAAGAATCCAAGAGATGTGCGAATCATAGTTTTCGAGGAGGCGTCCAAGTGAGACCACGCGCGGAGAGAGCGTCGGCAACCCCTGAAGAGCTTCCGAAGGGATCCAACTTTTGCGCCTTGTTCTGGGGTGGAGCACACCTTTGCGATGAGGTAAATGGAGGGCGAAAGAGTCAGCATCAGACTTATGAGCATCCATGCGTAAAACGTTCCGGCATCCGACTGAATGCGGTCGTCGGTGCACTTTTCACAAGATTCCGTTCCCATTCCATAGCCTTCGATGCAGGATGCACAAAAAATGCCAGCATGAAACTCCCGGCAGTGCTGCGTGTACTCCAGAGGACTCGCTGCGCCAGGAATATAAGTGCTGTTGTCCGAAATACAGAATGACGGATCAGGGCATTCATAGATCTCCAAGGTCCTATTCGAGGCGCGCCAATAGCCTTCCTTGAGCTTTACTGTTTCTACAGTGGTTCCGATTTCGTCACAAGAGATGAGCCCGGCCACTTGAGATTCGCTGCATGGGATTACAGTCCTAGACCCCGGCGATGAAAAGGTGGTCAACATGTTCTTCTCAGAGAGGCAAGCACTGGAAGAGGTGGATCCAGTGAACCGTGTTCGAGGGAACTGCTCTGGACATTTTTCGCAAGACGAACCAGAGGCAGGACCTCGATATGTATCAACGGGACATGGTTCGCACAATGCGCTTGCGCGAGCAGGTCTCTGATGCCCGATTGGACAAGTGTCAAGAGTCTTTGCGTTTGCAGGTTTCGTCCAAGGTCCGTAACCGGCTTCAGTCTGAGCACGTGCGATGAAAGAGTAGCTGGAACTCGCGTTCAACCCGTACACTGTGGCGGCAGTGGCCAGAGTTTCCTCGCAGCCCAAGGTTGAACCATTGCCACGCCAGCAGTACTCGTATGCGCTAAGCTGCCCGTTAAGTTGTGATGGTGCCACCCAAAAAAACGACAGACTCGTTTCGGATGTGTCCGCCGCACTCACGTTCAGAGCCATCGGGGAATCCTTAGGTACACCTTCTGCGGTGTAGATGAGTTGGGTGGAGCTGCGAGGCCCGCTGTAGACCTCGTTCATCCAGTCATAGGTTGCGGAGATGCGAACGGAGTAAGATGTGAATGACTCTAGGTCGCCAACCTGAACACTGTTATAGACCGTGCAAATGCGGTCCCATTTCTCGTTCTCCACTGCAACAGCGCTCTTCCACTCCACAGTGAAGATTGCGAGAACATTTTGTGGACCATCCACCTTTGTTCGAGGGATGCACGCGAGGGACGCGTTCTCTCTGCTTGTTGACTCCCCGTTCTCACACAACTCACAAGAAAACGTCGGTGTTGAGACGAGCGGCAAGATCCGCTCGATCTGTGCATCGCTGTAATTTAAGCCGCCAAAGCCTGCCCACGCACCTTGGAATTCGTCGGTGGACCATTCGAGGAGCACAGAGTCCTCTGTTGTGCTAATGTTTGAAAACGAAGGAGATGTTGGAGGCTCTTTTGCTGAAAATTTGAGGTGCGACAGAGAGAGCCCATCGAATTCGTTTTCTGAGGAGCATTTGACTTCGTCGGCCAACAAGACCAAGTTTTGCCAATCCTCTCCGAGCCCTCCCACATGGTCGTAATCGCACACCAGCGGGTTCTGCGGAAGGCTTAGGCTTGAAAGCTTCAACTGATTAAAGTTGGTCGGAAATGCGGAGATCTCTGTCTCGGAAATATCCAGCTCGCGAAGGTTCTGCAGATTCACTATATTCTCAGGTATGCGCCCTGTGAAGTTGTTGCTTTGGAGGTTCAGAGAAATCAAACGTGAGCAGGCCCAGAGATCCTCGACCCCTTCCCACGTTAATAAATTGTCTCGCAGATCTGCAAATTGCAATCTGCAAGTCCGGTTCCACATGCCGGGCAGTGGGATCCGGGATAGGCTATTGCCCTTGAGGTACAGGTCCTTCAAATTGACTAGCTCGCCAAAGCGGCTCGGGAGTGTCTTTAAAAACGGGGAGTCCGTGATCGCAAGGGCTGTTAAAGCGGTCAAGTTTCCCACTGATTCTGGAAGGCTGGCCAGCGCAGTGTGCGAAATGAGAAGGCGCTGGAGGTTGGTGAGCTCTCCAATCTCGTCGGGCAATTCTGAGAAACCGCAGTTTGCTAAATCAAACTCTTTCAATTTCCTCAGTTTCCGGATCGACGACGGAATTGGGCCCGTCAAGCCGGAAACCGAGATGGATTCTAATTCGGTGAGGTCCCCAATAGATTCTGGAAAAACCTTGGGCCCAGAACAGTCTATGTTTGTTGCCGAGCAAAGACTGTCCCAGCCGTCGATCTTCTTCACCACCTTCATTACCAAAAAGTCGGATTCCTCTTGATTCACGAGCTCGGTTTCCAGTGCCACCAGACGCGAAGGTGCGAGGCAGCTCGCCGCGCCGAGCAGGAGCGCCACGCGGGCTCTGGTTATCCACATCTTGCCACGCGCAGCCGACTGTACAATCGATTGAGGGTTTTGGGGAGCTTTCCTTGCTTTTGTGGAAGGCTTGCCTCCGCTTGTTCGGTTTCGTACCACTCATTCGAGTTGCAAATCACGATCAGGTGGATGGATAGGCGGACGATTGATGAAGCCCACTTTTCACTTTCCCGGTAGCTACGCCTAGGCAGTTCGGTCCATCGCGAGGGGCAATCTCGTGGGATGCACCAGCCCATTTCCTACATGCACCATTCCGACTAGCACATGCACGCCCACGTCTTTCACGTCTTTCGCGTTTCGACCCCGACTGGCTGGCTAATCGTGCTACTCTCAGAGTCCAATGTCTTGCAATGTATTGGGCCAATGCTTTGATGGGTTGGTCACAAAGATGAACGAACGTCCATGCACTGCACATTTCCGATCGAGTGTGGGAAACCGCCTGTGAAACTCATCGACACTAAGTACGAATACCGGCGCCGGCCCTGGCGTTAGTCTCGAGTATCTATCTTTCGTGGCCGAGATTGCACCTCCTCTTTCTCTCCCACATTCTCCATCCACACTCCCCATACCCTCCACTATCGCATCAGACTCGATGGACTCACAGATAGCAACCCCGTCAGAGGAATGCAGAGATTCAGACTTCGCAAACTCGCCACCTTTGGAATTCGATAATTCGATAATTCGATAGCATGATGATTCGATACGCGCCATCACGCCTTCAAACCTTCCTATTTCTTGATCCCAATCATTCCCAATCAATCAAAAAGACACTCCAACTCTTCTTTGCCATGATTTGCCCGTTGACAAACAGGTCGCGTCACGAAGGGGCTCTTGTAACTTGTTAAGAATGCACTATATCATCGTGCTTATTATAGGCATGCAATAACTGCGAGTAGGTCTCTGCGAGTCGCAAAATGAGCGACTACGTGTGATGTAAGGATATTTAAGGAGTGGTATAGTGGAAGTGCCTTACTATAAGTTGAACGTTTCATAGCGTTTCAGTAGAAGCTGGTGAGTACGTACGCACTATTCGAAGGCATAGCCTAACAGCCTGAACATTACTTGTCCCGTCCGCTAGGGTTCCGCTCATCAGAACCGGTCCATAACTTACCGTAAAATGGGTTCTTCTGAGCAAATCAACGTGGAGCAGATTTCAACATGCGCATGAGTCGCTGGTGCGTGTCACGCATAGGGAGACCTTCTTATCAACTATTCAATGGCCACTCCGTTTCAGTTCAGAAGAAATCTGGAGCGACGACTACCTGTGCTAATAATTATGTGCATTTTCTTCAACCTTCGGTGCAAACCCGCAGTTTAGTCGCGGATTCGTTCCAGACAAGAAGTCCCATAATTTACCCTAGCAAAAGTGATAAAGAACAGGGAAGCACTTTGTCATGAGGAGGCACAGAGATGTAGAGTTTCACCTAAGCAAAGTAGTGAAGGGAAAAAGGGGTCATTTTCCGATCAGATTAATGTCAATTTTTTTTCTCCTGGTGCTACGGTGAGAGGTAAGTAGCGTTATCCAGAGTACAAACGCTGGTTAGTGGGGAGAAGTGCAAAGTGAGACGGCCACTTATCTAGCTAAACGTGTAGTAGTGTAAGTCTCCAAGTTCTTTCTTCGTCGAGCCTTCGTTCAACCTCCCTTCACAACATCATCCCCTGAGGCTATGGGATCTTAATTTAAACACTAGCGGCTCGGATGCCGAGACTTTGCTCTCGGAGATTCCGTGGGGCGAGTTAATACTTGTGGCTATCTCGTTAATGCCGGTACTAAGTACTTATAGCGAGGACTAAGTGTTAGTTAGACTCAATTGGAACGCATTCATTCTAAGAGGCTTCCTCACACCGGAAAATGTCGCCCATTTCCCTCCTCACAACCCCTTGCTACTATAATATTAGTAAACAGTACCAGTCCTGCCATTTTCGGGGAATTTGAACATCCTCCCAGCGTCTCCTGTTACCTTGATTCCCTATCTCCTCTTAGGACCCCGCCTCGTAGTACCTTGTTCCACGTGCACTTTCCCGTCTCGCTCCTACCGCCTCTGGTAACCACAGCTACCCGTCTTCCCCGCACCTCCGCCCAGTGGATACCTTAGCGAACAACTCGTCGTTCTCCGTCAGCTAGCGTGGGGCTATCGGGTGAAGTAAGACCATGCCCGCAAGGCGGGAGGAAGAAGGATAGTTTCGCCGGAAGAGAGGAGCAGCGGAAAGAGAAGGGGCGGGTAAACCTTCTTCGTTCGCGAGAGGAGAGTTGGGAGAATTGGAAGGCAAGAACTTGTGAACATAGAAGAAAGAAAACGAGCGTGCTTGCAGGGCTTCCGACACATCCGATATCATCCGATGCTTTCAGATATTCCATTCAAAATCAGTACGCAAATCAAACTAAACTTTCGATCAATCAAAATTCAATACAATCATTCAACCAAACAGAATCAAACACATCGGAATTCGGAGCATCTGCAGTGGATGGATGAACGAAGCCTGGGCCAACCCAGTCAGGTTCCGAGCACAGCGACACCAAAGACTTCAACAAAGAAAGACACCAAAAAAGAAACCAGTCTCCCAACGCTTGAGAACGCTCGAGACCTTGCTTCTCGGTCCACCGGAACTCAGAGTTTAGTTAATTTCTTGGTTTGTTGGTTTCTTCAAACTTCATTTCGCCACTGGGCCTAGACTCGCTCCGATCCTTTGCAAACCAACGCCATTCAACAACTTTAACATCATCATCAACAATCAACAATCAACAACGCCTCGTCAAAAATAGACAGTCGTTCACTGTCAGTCAACCCACTCACTCACTCTCTCTCTCTCTCTCTAGCTCACGCACCTGCACTCTTACCGCTCGCGCTAACCGCCGCACTAATCGTGGCACTTCTCTCTCTCTCTCTCTCTCTCTTATTTTCTTTTTCTTTTTCTTTTTCTTTCTCCCTTTCTCTCAGTTGTGTTTGGCTGACCAACAACAAAGAGAGAGAGAGAGAGAGAGAAAGAGAAGCAAAGAGGCAAAGTGCGAGGAGGCACTCGCGGGAAGGAACAATCCCGGAACGCCACGTACAGCGTACGCTGCGCACCTCTTCCCCGCAGCTAGGAGCCCCGCAGCAAGTACGTCACTTCCGCACTCGCGTACTCTCGTACTGCACAAGTAGGGTGGTTCGATTCCGTGGGGGCCAAGTAAAAGCAGTAAGCAGTAAGCAGAAGCGTAAAAAACGCACACGGAAGGTGTCCGCGGAACGTTGCGGGAACGTTGCGAGGGTCAGCAGCAGGAAGAGCAGGAGGAAGAGCAGGAGCAGCAGACCCCGAACGCCGGCATGGCGGCGAGCCTGCGGGCGGTGAGCGTGCCGTGCGGGGCGAACGAAGTGCCGCGGGAGGTGCGTCTGGTGGCGGATGTGACGACGGTGGGGCGCAGCAAAGCTTCGTGCACGGTGTGCTTGCAGGTGGAGCCCAAGGTGTTCTCACGGCTGCACGCGTCCATCCTAAGGGACGCGGCTTCTGGCACGTACTTTGTGCGCGATGAAAGCAGCCTCAACGGCACGTACCTCAATGGCACGCCCATCGCGCCACTCAAACCCGTGCCCGTGACGCACGGCGACGTTATCAGCTTTGGCAGCCACGGCACGCCCGGCGGAAAAGTGCAATACAAGTTCGAATCGTGCTGCGAGGACGACGAAGACACGGACGTGGAGGAGGAGGAGGAGGAAGAAGAGGACTTTGACGAAGGAGTGGAGAATGGGGAGAACGAGAAGGACAAGGACAAGGAAGCGGGCAAGGGACGGCTAAGAGGGTGCATCGCGCTGGAAAAACTGAGCCTGGAGAGCTCGCCCGAGTTTGACAACTTTCCGCTGTCGGACTTGGCCAAGGACGAGGAGCTGTCGTGCGCGGGCGCGAGGCAGAGCGCGGGCTGCCGAGATCAGAGCGCGTCGTGCTGGTTTAGGGGCAAGGCGAAGGACCCGCAACAGGCCGCCAAGGAGAGGTCCAAGTGCGGTATGAAGCGCTGCCGGTCTCAGCCTGCTGGGGAAGCGGATCCATGCCCTTTTGCCTCGCTCATGCGCATCGTAAAATCACACGCGAAACGTCTGTGCCTCACCGGGTGTAAGGAAAAAGCCAACGAGGTCATGGCCGCAGCGAGCGCGGCGTGCAGTGCCGTGGCGCAGACGCAACAATCTCTGTGCCAGTCGAAGAGCCAAGGCCCTGTAGACCTTTGTTCCGGCTCCCTTGGTGCGATCTCAAAGTCGAGCGCGGAGCACCCGTGCTTTGCTGCTTCTTCGTCCAAGCACTCGGAGGATAATCTCACAGGGGATGATTCGGCGTCTTCCCTAGGGCGTACTTGCAGCAGCACGAGCTTACATAAAATGCTGGTGGAGGAAGACGAGGACAAAGCGAGCGCGGTTTCGAAGTGCGCCGGACCGTGCATCCCGCTCTCGGACCACCAGGACAACGACAACTTTGTGTCGCTGGAAACTCCTCGCTACCACAAGATGAAAAGCGACGATGTCGTACGCGCTTTGACTGAAGCCGGCGAAGATTCCTCCGTATCTTTGTCCAGACGGATTTCCGAGCTTCGCAGTGAATTGACCTGCCCTATCTGCCAGGACTCGTTCCTGAACACCAACACCTTGGAGTGCGGGCACTCATTCTGCGAGCCTTGTGTGAGTGCATGGCTGTCAAAGTGCCTAAGCTGCCCAATTTGCCGTGCGTCTGTGGACAAACCCCCGATTCGCTCACGCACAATCGACAAGGCCGTGGAAGTGACCTTGCAGAGCAACAACCAAGCCGCCTGGAAGGCATTAGAGGAGAGAAAGCAAGAGTACGAAGAAGCGCTTATTAAAGATGTTGAAACCAAGCAAAAGCTGGAGGAGGCACTTGAAAAGGCCATGATTAAGGGCCTAAAGTGTGTCCACATCGCCCGGCACTGGAGTGAGAGAGAGCAGGTTAGATTTCTTCGTGGAGTGAAGTCGTATCACGGTGCTCCGCGTGAGGCATATTGCAGCAGCGTCTCTCTAACTCCGTGCTTTGTACAGCGCGCTTCTCTCAAGGACCTTGCCATCGCTGCGCGTAACGTCCGCTTGGGCGGTCCTGAAGGCTGCAATCAGATGGATGCTGTCCAACTTCGCAATCGTCTCCACATGTTTCTTAAATATTGTTAGTGAATTCTCTTCAGCTTGCTTCTGCATCTGGAGGGTTCAACCTTTTGCCACATACTATACAAAAGTTGTCGAGTTGTTTCTTAATTTCTTTGATTTTCGATTGAGAGAAAACTTTTTAAAATTTAGGAGATAAAAAGTCTTTATTTATTTTTTAAGGTCGTTGCGTGCTCATTCACTTGCCGGAATCTCCTGGACAGATGTGCGTACATTAAACTTACCCTTCGGAGCCTTTCGGCAAATTTCAAGAGGTATTCCCATTCCATAATCAAGTGCATCCGTCTTTTCGCGGCTTTCCTGTGCTTCTCCCGAAAGGACTCACGGTGAAACCATCCTTCCTCATTAAAAAAAAAAGAAAAGTGAAACTGGCAAACAACCGTGAGCCTATACGTGCCATGAGACAACTGGAGAAACCTTGCGCAACTGTCAACAAACAACTCTGGCAAACACTGCCCTCTCCCTCCTCAGGAAAGCATTCATCGACTATGAAAACTTATTCCCGACCGGCAAAACAGCCAAAACACAAATCCGGGTGCGGAACCCTTCTTCCTAGCTCTAGCTATTACTTCACCATAACCAAAGCGCGATGTTCCTATGCGGGAACTATGAAAGGAAGTGTAATTCGAGTAAAATTGCAACGGAACAAAAGCAACGATGCTATGCTAACCGTATTGACCTGCGTAGACGGAAGGGTCGTCAACCGCGAGGACCAAGAGCGCGAGCGAGCGAGTGAGTGGCGCATGCACACGGCTTCCAAGAGGGAGTCTCCTCTTCGCTCGACAGTCGCATAGGTCGGCCACTCTTCATTCTTCATTCTTCATCCTTCATTCTTCAATCTTCAATCTTCGGTCTTCACTCTTCACTCTCCTGTTGGCTGAACGCTGACCATTTTGGTTTGTTCAGTCATTGGGCACAGCGCATTGCTCTCTTGCTCTCTTGCTCTTCGCGGTTGTCCTGCGGAGAAGAAGAGCCCTTCTTGAGGTCGCCGGCATCCGCACTCTCTCGAAGGTAGTGTGCAGTGGTCTGGACGGAACGGCCATACACGCGGGCATTGGCCGACATGGAAGGCGTCGCCGGAAAGGACGCGAATGCGGGCAAAACGTTGACGGAGATGGTGGTGGCGACCGCAAAGTCCGCCACCTCCCCGTTCGAGAAAAAGGAGGACCTCACAGACTGGGACGGTGTCGGCCTGCAGAGATTAGACTCCTCGGGCGGTGATTCTGGCATTTTCTCACCGACACCGCCAAACCTCGGGAAGAGCGCCTCCAGACCGGGCATGCCGATGATGTCTCCAAGAAAGTCCAAACTGAAGAACCCGACGGAAATCAATCTCACCCCTGTAAAACAGCACGAGTTGGCAGTGCAGCAGCAATATCTCCACTCGCTTCACCGCGATTACAACTCGCGAAAGGAAGAAATTGGGGCGAACACCAAGCGCATCCAGACACTGGGGCAGGATCTTGAGGACGTTCAGGAGAAGCTGAGGGTCATCAAAGAGCAACAAAGTGCGCTGGAGAAGCACGGCGAGCTTGGCGAACAGCAGGACAAGGAGCTGAAAAAGCTCAGGGCAGAAATTCATAGGTACAAGTCGTACTTTCGCACACTACAATTTATGGGCGAGCGATTGGAGAGGAACAAGCTCGTGAGCGACTCCAGGGTCGAGGATCTAAAATTTTCTATCGGCGAGGCCAAAAAGGAACTCAATGGCCACGTTATTAGGCTTCGCGAGGCGGAGAACATGGAGCGACTAGCCATTCTTGATCTCGAAAAGGCGAAAGAACGAGCGCATCTGGACGAAGAGGAGTGGAAGGACAGGTTGTTGGAGCGGCGCGAGGTGATGGATGAGACGAAACAAGTGCTTGAATTCAGAGAAAAGCAGCTTCAAGAGAAAACTGCAATTATTGCCGAGGTCAAAGGTGATCTCGATGCGGACGGGGAACAGAGGCTTCAGCGGAAGGTGGTCACGAACAAAATGAAGCAACTCCGCCTTGCAAACGATATCGCAAAGAAAACAGAGCGAATTGATGAGTACGAGCAGGCATTCAAACGGATTGTTGAAGCCACCGGAATTAACAATATGAACCAAGTGGTGGAGAAGTTCTTGTCGCAAAACGAGACCGTGCAAAACTTGAAGGCTATGATTGAAGAGGCCACCTCCAAGATCACCCGCCTGACGGACGAGAAGAATGTTCACAGGCGCGAGGCCGAGCAAATTCGGTTTTCTGGCATTGGGCACACCAGCAAGCAGAGGAAGCTGATCGATGATAAGGAGGCAGAGATTGAGAGCACTGTCAAGGTGAATAAAGGATTACAAGAGCGCACCGACTTTCTGCAACAAGTCCTCCGTGGTATCAAAGACGGGGTGCTCCACATCTCAAACCAGCTCGACGGAGCCAACATCCCTGGGGTTGCATTGCAAGAGAAATCCACACTTCACATGAACGCTCTCGCAAGCCCGAGCATGACGAGCGGCTCCATCAACATAAATGGAGCCCCAGGGTTTCTCGATCTTATGGAGGAGTCTTCCACTAAAGACGGGCAAGGCCCTGACGGGGGTGCGCCTGGTGGCTCTTCTAATCAGCAACAGAGCCCAACTCCAGCTCTGGCTAATTCGCCCTCGGCCGCGAACGAGCTGGAGGGCTTCAAGTCTGACAACAGCGATGCGGAGTGGTTTCTCCAGGCACTGTCAGCGTGCGAGGCAAGAGTCTTGAAAGTGCTAGACTCGCTTCCGAACAAGGAGTTACACATTGACGATTTAGATCAACGGCTGCTGGACCGCTACGGAAATAGCAAGATCGTGATCAATCTGAACAAGAATCGTAATAATAAACTCGCGAGTGGCAAAATGAACATAAAGAAAGCTGTTCAACTGAACAGCAAGCGGACAGACGACAAACGAGGCAAACCTGGAAATTCGAAAAAGATAAATCAGCTTTTGGTGTCCAAAGCGTTAGCCAGAAGAAAGCAGCTTACGGACATCCAAGAAAAGTATGCAGCCAAGTGCGAGCAGTCCGAAGTTTTGGCACAGGAAGCGGAAAAGATTCTGCAGATCACGAAGGAGAATTCTGATTTACCCCTGGATCAGCTTGCTGCTGCTGAAAGCAAGGCGGTAAAAGCCCGCGAAGTCTTCGAAGCCGCAAAAGAGTCTCTCAAACAAGTGCGGGCAAAGATTGACGCCAACGAGGCAGACATTGCCAGCACAGCGAAGAAGCTCGATGGTGAAGATGGCTCTCTTTCGGACGAAAGCTTTTCGGACTCGGCAGACGAAGACGTGGATGAGTATGGAAACCATACCCCGATTATTGGAGATCGCCAGGGTCGCGAACTCATCAAGGCCGAGAATCGCCGCATCATGAAATTCGCAGAGAAGAAGCGGAAAAAGGTTCAAAAGACCATCGCAACCGAGAAAAATGTCAAAGACAAAGGGGAGGTCGTTGAGCAAGAGGTCGTCAACGCGACGTTACAGGAAGCCAAAAAGATTTCTGTGCTTCGTTCAAATCGCCAAACCAGACTGTCACAAGCCAAAAAGGGGCTGGAGCGGAATGCGTCAAGGCAGTCGGACTTTTCAACTTCGTCTTGACGAGCTCTTCTTCTCCCCACTGTATTTCTCATTCATAAATGAACTTGACGAGTCCTGCTGTCCCCTTGGGTCATAAGGGGGCTGAGGTGGACCAAAAATAATATTTTCTCTTACACTTGACTCGCGTCTTGCATTATTCTATTCTTTGACATTGATTTTGCTTCTACCTTTGGATTTGGGTTCAACGATTTTGAGACCTGACCCGAGAGCAATGCAGCGCGAGCACTCAAGGCTCGCACGATCCAACCTGAACAAAGTCCGGCACGAGCATTCAACGGCCGTGCTCTCCACGCCGGCGTGGTGCAAGAACCTTCACGAGAGTCAAGTCTAATTCTTGTGACTTTCAGAAAGTGCGAAAGATAAATTTAAAATCATTTGCTTTTGATTTTGCTTTTTCTACAGCACTGCACGGATGGCTGCGACAAGTTTTGGAATGTTTTCGTCAGTAACTCCAGCGATACTGATACGGCCGTTCGAGGTCATGTAAATTCTGTTGTTCTTTTCCATGAGTGCCACCTGGTCGGCAGAGAGGCCGGTGAAGGTGAACATGCCAATCTGCGTGGTGATGAAAGACCAGTCCCCTGGAGCACCGGCATCCTCAAGAGCTTTGCGCATTCCAGCACGCATATTCTTGATACGATCGGTCATACCCTTGAGCTCCTCCTTCCACTCATCTCGAAGCTGAGGATCCGATAGGATCAGCGCAGCGATAGCAGCACCGTGGCGCGGCGGATTGGAGTACATTGGACGGATGACTAGCTCAAGCTGGCTCATGACGCGCTCCATAGCATCGGTGGACTTGCAAACAAGGTTGAGTGCGCCGATTCGCTCGCCGTACAGCCCCATGTTTTTGCTGTATGACTGCGCCACCAGCAGCTCCATGCCTAGCTTCTCGAAGATGCGTACCGCAAGAGCGTCGTGCTCAGCATCCCCGCTGGCGTACCCCTGGTACGCCGAGTCAAAGAACGGAAGGAGCTTGTTTTTCTGGCACAGGTCCCCAATCTTCTTCCACTGCTCCTCGGTGGGATCCACCCCGGTTGGGTTGTGGGCACAGACATGCAGCACCACGACGCTACCGGCAGGAGCCTTGCTCAGATCCTCCATCATGTTGTCAAAGTCCAGTCCCAGAGTCTCCTGCTTGAAGTACCTGTACGTCTTGGTCTCCAGGCCCGCATTGCCGAAGATCTTGAAGTGGTTTCCCCATGTAGGATTGCTGATGTACACCACCGCTCCCGGGTAGTGCGTGGCAATGAACTCCGCCCCTACGCGCAACGCTCCGGTACCCGACAGCGCCTGTACGGTCGCAATGCGGTTCTCTTTGACCGACGCGGCGTCCTTGCCGAAGCAGAACTCCTTGGTCGCCTGTCTGAACTTGGCGTCTCCCGCGATAGGCAGGTACTCGATGTTCCTGGACGCGTCCTTCATGATCATCTCCTCTGCCTTGCGCACCACCTTGAGCACGTACGGCTTGCCGTCCCCGTCACGGTACGCGCCCACCGAGACATCGACTTTGTCGTCCGAGGGGTCTGCCAGATACCGCTTCTTGATTCCGAGGATAGGGTCCGGAGGGCCCATCTCCACGGAGTCGAAGCTGGTGAAGCCCACTTTGTCAACCTTGCTGCCGCTCATCTTGCCTGCGCTGGACTCGCCGTTGCCCATCAAATCGACTCTGCTACTCGGTACCAGAAAAGCGTCCTGTGAAACCTGTGAAACCTGTGAATCCTGTGAATCCTGTAAATCCTGTAACCGAAAACGAAGAAGAGAACAGCCAGTCTGTCTTCTGTCTCCTGTCTCTCTGTGTCTGCTCCCTTGCGTTGTGTTGTGCCGTGTTGGGTTTGTTGTGTTGCATAGGCATACGCTACTGACAATCCTCAGAATCCTCAGAGACACGAGCCTATGAGCCTATGATCCTATGAGCATCTATGAGCCTTCGGGCATGCGAGCCTACAGCCTGGGAGCCTTAATCGAAACAGTACGAAGCGAGTCGCCGACTTGGGATCTTTCGCTTTCGCACTACGGTGACATAGCTGTTGCACGGGCAAAGATCCATGGAATTTATTCCGAGTTACTAACAGTTGTGTCAAATCCTTCCATTCCGCATCATTCCGCACTTCTTTCTGTACGTTCTCTGACTGACTGACTACCTCTGCCGCTTCCTCTTGGCAATTCAATTGACCCGTGCAAGTTACTCCGAGTTTGGCTTCTGGCTTCTGGCTTCTGGCTGAGGGTGGAGGCAATCAATGAATCAATCAATGAATCAATCAGATTGATTGACTGTGAATCGATCGATGCAATCGATCAATCATTTATTCTTTCACATTTCCATACATTTCCATACACTTCCAAAGACGTCGTCTCCTACACCAGTTCCGGGAATCGAACACGCAATCATGTGTTACCGGAGTTACCGGTGCCGGTAACAAAACACTGCCAGATAGTGTCAGTGTAAATCAAATCAAGTCAAATCACAACAATTCAATTCACAGTCAATTCAGACTTTGAACTTTAAAATTTCGAAGAAACAAATCTCAAATCAAGTCCACGAAACTTGTGAGCGAATCGCACCACACTCCTGCAACACGCAAACACGCACATGGCACCATGGCTCCCTTAAAATCAATCAATACAACTGTAAATTAGAACTACGAATCAATCAAACGAAACGGCAAGCATCAAGAACCCGCCGCCACCGAACCCCCAGCCCCCACTACTCCCCGTTACCATCTCCCTAAATAAACTCTACCATTTCGGCGTAAGAACCAGCAAAGAACCGGCGAAGAACCCAGAAAGGTGCTCGGAAAGTGGAGTGAGCCAACGCTCACTCATTGCAAGCATTGTGTGCATACAGCATTCACAGAATTGACAGAATTGACAGCTGTTGCAAGCATTGACAGCGCTGTGAGCCAACGCAACAAGATCCCAAGAGCCCAATCCGCGACTAGTCAGCAGGCACGCAGGCACTAAGGTAAGGCACGCCGAGAGAGTTGCGACCGGAATTCAGATTCAGAAGTTTGACCGCGGCGATCTTGCGGAGAACGCTCGGTTATCCGCGAGCAGAGCTGCAAAGGCTACGGATTGGCTGGCGAATTTGTGCGCATTCTTGTGTTTTGGGGCTTTGCGAGCTTTGCGAGCTTGGGTGCTGGCACACCGGAGAGGGAGGTTCCGCGTGTTGCTGAGGATTGGTGTGTATTTCATTTCAGGTTGTGCGGTTTTTTGGACGGGAAGTAGGTTTGTTGGGATTGGACGCAGAATATGACGGAGGAATTTGGGGTGGAGGCTGTGAGTGGGAATGCCGAAGATGACGCGTGGGCGCAGCCTTTTGCGGAAGAGCTTCGGCAGAATCTTAGCGGCGATGGTAGGAAATCCAACTTCATGCAAGCCTACTGTGTTGGGACGGCGTCTGCTTCGGACAAGATGGATTTGTGCGCCCTGAATGAATGCGCGGATGCGGACTTGCCGAGGCGAGTGCTGTGCGCTTTGCTAGAGCAGGGGGAGTTTCGCGAGAGGTTACAGATCAATGGACCTGCCGGGAAAGTGCTCCAGCAACTCTTGCAGCGAAGCTTGCATGAGCAGCGGGAACTCGGAGTGGACTCGTTACGAATTGGGTTTCCGCTGATCGAGTGTGGGGGCGATGGGAAGAGCGGTGCTGAAAGTAGTTTAAGTCCTTTGGTGCTCTGGAAAGTCAGACTGGAAGCTGGTACGGGCGGCAAGCTGGTTCTCAGTCGCGAGTGCGACGATCAAGTTGACTTGAACGATATCTTGCGGGAATTTTTGCTAGAAAAACGTGACAGGGACATAACAGCGATACCCAGTGGAAACTCATCGAGCAATGGAAATCAGGCATTTCAAAGTGGTGGAAATGGAGGCGCAGGGCAGTACAATTACTCGCCCTTCTCAGTAAATAATTCATATGTTCAGCAACGAGGGTGGTTCAATGAAGTGGATATCGAGCGTCTAGCTTCAGCTGCAGTCGGAAATGCTACTGCTTCTCAGACCCAAGCCGCGCTAGAGAAAGTCATTCGCAAGAAAGGTCCCGAGGCAGTTCCGACAAGTCCATCATCGTTCGCTTCATACGACCCAACGGCAAGCGGGAAGAAATCGAAAACCAAGAAGGAGGGGAGGGATCGCATTGTGTGGGGCGCAGTTTTGGGCCTGTTTAAGAGTGCCAATGCCTCAGCGTTGAAAGACCTCGAGGCATACATCCGCAAAGGCAACCTCTCCGTGCCCACGGAGTCCCTTCTGAGTGAGAGAGATATTGTATACTCAGGCTTGCCGCTGGACCCGAGCCAGTTTGAGGCCATCCAGGCGCTCTCCGAGAAAAAAAATCTTGTAATTGTGGGTCCGCCAGGCACCGGCAAGTCTCAGACTTTGGCAGGCGTATTGTCTTGCGCTGGCGCAAATGGTCTAAAGACTCTGGTGGTTTGCGAGAAAACCACCGCATTGGAAATCTTGCAGCGAAAACTCGTAGAGATGCAGTGGAGAAGGTGGACGGGAGAGCGGTTCTGTGCCTTGATCACAAATGTGCAGAGCCGCGAAGGGGTGATCGCTAAGGCGCTGCAGAATCGCTCCGAGTTGGAACAAACGACCCTTGCGGAGTGCGACGAGGCGCGGCAGAATATTGTGGGCGAAATATTTCGTCTGCGCTCCGAGGTAGAGGAGGAGGAATCGAAATTCGCGCGCCAACAAGGCGTCATAAACCAGATTGTGTCCTTCAACATGACTGCTCAAGACGCGATTTCTTTTGTTGTCAAGAAAAAGCTCGAAGGTTATTCTGTTCTAAAGATTCCTTCCAATCTCGACCTGCCCAAGAAAATATTTGCCGCAGATCACCTGATGATGCTCGACCGTTGCCAGGAAAACATCGGCAAGGATACCATCGAAGCACTCAAGATGGTCAAGCTGAGTCAAATGGGGCAAACTTTCAATCCTGAAAAGCTGCTTGACGCTGCCACCCAACTCTGCGCCACCATGGAGGGAGAAGTGCAGAAGAGATTCGAGATTGTCAAAGCTGCTAAACAAGCTGTCGAGGCTGACTTGGAAACTCGTTGTGAAAAGTGGACAAACCACTTCATGGACCTTTCAGCAATGGCGTCTCAAATTTCCAAATTCGACGCGGCAACCGTACAAGCCTTTGACGCTCCGAGCTGGCTGGATTCGATTCTCGGTCCGTTTTGGGGAAATAAAAGTCTGCGGTACTTTCACAGCGCCCTTCGGAAGGCGAAGGAAAGTATTGCCGATCTTAGCAAAGATATGAGCGGCACAGTGTTGCCCACAAACTTTACCCTTTCAAACTTGGACAGAATCGTGGAATGGTGTAAGAAGAAGAAGGACGTTGTCATTGCTGAATGTGAGCAAGTGAAAGCCGAGAAAGCCGGGATGTTTTGGTTCGCAAATCAAGAGCAGATCCCCGAGAAATTTAAGGCACAGTACAAAGCAGCATCGGACGCAATGGAAGCGATCGCCAAGGCTAGCATCTTCAGCTCGGATCAGTCAATGAAGCTAATACGAGCTGCATTGAATGAGCCGGAGATTGACGGGAAAACCACTTTTTATCAGATCAAGAAACTCTTGCTTCCTTTCGCGCGAGAGTCACTCTCTTCATGGCGCAAGGCAGGAGACTCTCTGGAGTGTCTCTTTGACTTTGGTCTTGGCCAAGACGATGCTGTATTTCACGAGCTCTTGAACAGCAGCTCCGTGCTACGGTGGGGCGAGCGCATTAAGCTTTGTATTCTAACCAATGAACTGGAGGCAAAGTGTAAGGGCCTGCTGGCCTCTGATTTCGTTCTCGACAAGCTCAGCGACATGCTGAGCCAGATACAGGCGAACATTCGCAAGCTTTACTGCATTCAGTGCATCATTAAGATGCACAAAGCAATTAAGGTTTACGAAAACCGTGCCGGCCAAAAGTTTGAACAGCTTTACAATCGCCCATCCAAAAAGATGAGGAAGAACTCCCTGCGGGAGGTTGTCAAGGAGCTTGATCTGTTCACGGCTTGCTTTCCGGTCGTTTTCTGTACTCCTGAAGTTGCGAGCATTCTTTTCAAGGCGCGGCACAAATATTTCGACCTTGTGATCGTGGACGAGGCCTCCCAAGCACTGACTCATGACACTTACACGGCTATTTTAAAAGGCCGCAAAGTGGTCATCGCGGGGGACAACAAACAAATGCCGCCCACGACGCTTTTTGGGGCGGGAGGAAACGCTGATAGAGCGAGTTTACTCGACTTGGACTACGATCTGGGATTCGAGAGTCCTATGGATCCTTCCACAGTGTCCGAGGCTGTCGGATTTTCGAATCGCAATACGAAGGCGTTGAGCCACTTGAGTAAAAACGCTGCCAATGCCGAGTCCTTGCTGGATTTTGCCACCGACCACTCCTTTGCATTCAAAACCGTGGAGCTCATGTTTCACTACAGATCTTTGGACCCCGTTCTTATGAACTTCCACTGCTCGGCAATCTACCCAAACTTGTCTTTGTGCCCGAAAGGAGCAGGACCGCCAAGCGCAGATCCGGCAATTGAATTGATCCAGGCTAACGGTGTCTATCGCGACCAGGCCAACAAAAAAGAAGCCTCTGTGATTTTGGAGCTGCTCGAACGCATAGCTGACAAGTGTTTGAGTCAGGGACTCTCTATCGCTGTCGCGACCTTCAACGACGTCCAGAAGAAGCTGATTGTCAAGCTCTTAAAGTCGCACCACTCGCTGTTACACCTCTTGAAGCCAAGCAGCAATTTCTTTGTAAAGAACTTGGAGAACTTGCAGGGCGACGAAGTCGATGTCCTCATTATTGGCACGACGTTTGGACCAAGCGCGAGCGGAACGTTTGCTCAAAGATTCGGCCGAATCAATTTTCAAGGGCTGGGATACCGTTACCTGAATGTTTTATTCTCGCGAGCGAAGCAAAAGCTGTATCTAGTGACCTCAATTCCTGAAAAAGAGTACCTCAGCGCAGAGAAAATCATGGATGAAACTGGTGTGTTGAGTGGGGCATCAATGCTGTACGGCTTCCTTGCATACGCGCATGCCGTCACCAGCAATGAGCCCGCACGCGTTAGCGCAATCCTCAAGGAGTTCAGATTTGCTTCTGATATTCCAAAGTTTGGGAATGCTGCGCCGATGAGTCGTCTAGAAAATGTCATCTACCAGCACCTGAAACAGAGGAAGACGCCTCTCTCCGAGGACATCACGCTGTTACCTGGTGAAAGCTCACAAGACATCTTGAGAGGCATTGTCGTTCGATTGCATGACCATCGTAGTCTAGTCATTGAGTGCAACGCGCATGAAAGCTCTAGATCATGCCTTCACCGACGTGATGTGTTGAGCAAGTTCAACTATGATTACTACCATATTTGGCCCGTAAATTGGCTCTTTGATGACCCTCGTAGGGAGTTTGAAAAGCTTCGGGACATCATTAAAGAGCGGCGTTTGCGTAGTCGATCGGCCGCTGTTGATTCTCGCCGTCCGTCCTTCCAATTTTCGGATCAAATTCCAGACACCCCGGAAAGTCTTGAAGACCGCAAGCGCAAGTCATCCAGTCTCTTAGACGCCTTGGATTCAACCAACTCTCAGGAAGAAGGAGTGGACGAAGCGGATTTGGCAAGGGCCAAGTCAAGCAAGCGCGCCAAGATTGGCGCTTCTGGGCTTGGTGCTGCAAGTGACGATGAACTTGAAGAAGCGGATTCATCAATGTCGAAGGGTAGACGAAGTACCAAATCTACATCATCGACGCCTCCGCGTCAAAGGATAACGGAAATCGACACTGGTCTCGCAGCAAGCACTTCCAGCGCGGAGAACACCCCGCGTTCGCAAATTGGGGAAATAGAATTTGGAAAGCCGTACCTTGTCAGATATGGTACCAGACGCAAGTATATTGTATTTTGTCCACTGAGCCATGTTCGTGGGAAGAAGAACATTCTCAAAGGCACCTGTGGCTCCAAGACAATTAGAGTGAGTTCGGACAGATGCCTTCCTCTTCGTGGCGATGTGCCGATAGAGCAATTTCTGGACAAAGTGGAGTACCAAAAAGCACAGCACTTCATGACAGGGCTGGTAAAGAACGAGTTATCTCCCGAAAAGGCTTCAGAGGATATGAAAGACTTGAAAGATGTCAACACGGTGGAAGAACCGCCTTTGCAACCAACTACACAGAGAGGATCTAAAAAGCGGAAAGAGTCGCAAGTTGCTTCGTACCCGTCTAATCGCCGAAAGGAGAAAACAAAGCAACCACGGACTGTATCTGCCAGCTTTTACGATTCGGAAGAAGATGAAAGCTCCGAGTTCAACCAATCTGAGGCCAGTTATGATGAAGACTGGAATTTTAACGATTGAGCGGCTATTTCAAAAAAGTTTGTCAATTACTGATAGTAAACATAAACAAGTAAAGCTTCTTCTCTAGAGCATTTCGTGCAAAAAGCTTGCGCCGAATTTTATGCCCTTTCCTTTCAATTATAAAATTTTAAAAATTTAAAATACTGTTGCATGTTCAAATCATAGATCCTACCCGCAGGCATGAACACTTGGCGAGTGCTGGCTGCGCATTTACAGCTGATTGGCAAGTTCGTGGTGTGTGTTTCTCTGAGATTGCAGCTCGTGATCCGACGGCGGGGCTGGAGGGGCAGAATTTGTGATTGGCATCGTTGGCTCAAAATCAGCCTCCGAGCCAGAGTCGTCCGCACTGTAGAGTACCTTGCCGAGAAAGCTGGACAACCAACCCCCTTTTGGCTCACTAGCTTCTTGATGCTTAGTCTCTGGAGGCATCGCCTTGGCAATATCTGCGAGATCGGTTCGGGGCCACTGTGTGGTGGTCCGTGTCCTTCTATACTTATTTGTAGGACTTGGGGATGCGCTGGTGTCACCTCTCTCGTCCTCGTTCCTCGACTGACTCCTTCTTGAGCTGAAAGGGTTTGGTTCTCCTTGCGCGACTTGTACAAGTTGTTGTAGAATATCAGACATTTGTCGAAGCGAACGAGACGGGTCTTCCGTCAGCTCGAGTTGAATTCTTGCACAGTCCGCAGGGGTGTACCCTTGCTCGTTTCTTAAATTTACATCGGCGCCAGCTCGGGTAAGGTATTGCAAGCTCTTCAGATGACCCTTACTGGCCCCGCTCGAAGCGGCTGCGTGAAGGGCGCTATCCCCATTTGCGTCGACAATTCCAACTTCAGCACCGCTGTCAAGGAGCATATGAACGAGCGACGAGTTTCCCAATGTACTTGCAAGGTGAAGAGGAGTAACCCCTCTGGCGTCTTGGGAATTCACATCAGCGCCGCTATCTAGGAGTATAGAAGCAATGACAACAATTTGGCGTTGCAACGCTTTGTCCTTGTCCCACATGAGGCTGCAGCAGCGGTGTAGCATCGTCTCTCCTTCGTCTTCATCACTGAGATGTCCGCTAGCCCTTGCTCCCATTGACAGAGCAGCTTGAACTGCGTTGGGGTCAATCAAGTCAATAGCCGTTGCTAGCTGAGCGCGCGACGATCGGTTTCCATGATGGGCAGTGGAGGTGGACGGTTGTGGACTGTTCGACTGATCGTTCTCCGATCCCGGAGAGTAGTCTGGCATGTTGTTCTTCTTCAGAAGAGCCACTTTCGCTGCCCTTTCGAAAAACTTGGCCCAGACTTTACCAACTGTCTCTGCTTTAGCATCAATTTCTTCTGGGGAGAGCGGCCCTTCAGAATGAGACAAAACGGTGTGTGATGAAGATCCTGCCTCCGCCGCGCTACCCTCATACCACTGACTTTCGCCTGTTCTGGAGTTGTAATAATACAAGTGGCCATCCCCGGAATCGTAGAGCTCCCATTCCCCTTCTTCGCAGTTTTTCGAAGTGTCAATTTTGGAGAGGCCAGAGATGAGCTTGAGTCTCTCGGATTCATCATTTGTTGGGTACCCCTCCAGTCTTTCGTGCTCGTCAAGTTCTTTTCCGCGCAGAGACGCGGAATCCTTGTGCTCGGTGTCCACTTCGTGATACGAGATACTGTTTTCACCTCCATACTCGGACAACTGTGTGTAGTCGTACTGGCTATGCGAGTCATCGCCAAACTCATAAGTTGCTAATTCCGGCCTTTGCGTGGCGTGGGTTTCGTACACGGCGAGTTGGCCATGGAGCGAATCGATCTCAGCCTTGGTATTGTACAGCTCGGCTTGAAGAGATTCCAACTTGCTCTGCAAATGGTCATTCTCCTTTTGATAAAGTTCGCACTGTCCCTCAGCGTGCATCGCTCTTTCCTTCCAGCTATCCAGCTCTGCGGTAATTTCAAGCAGCCTTTCTTCCCAGTGTTTTTCAGTCTCCGCATCAAAAAGCGCCTGAACCTCTGCATTATTACAAAGATCGGCAGCAGTGTCGCCGTTGGAGTTCTTCCACGTCAAGATGAGGTCTCCGTCCACTTTTGCATAGAAAAAAAATTTCACCGCGTCCACGTTTCCATGTTTTGAAGCAATGTGGAGTGGTGTCTCCTTGTTTTCGTCAAGAATTGGAATTCCCGAGTCAAAGAGCTCGAAAGAGTCCCGGCTTTCTGAGGAGCTACCAAAGTCCGAGTTGATACAAAGAGCGAGTCCCTTGAGGATTTGCTGAGACCCATTCTGTGCGAAAAAGTGGAGCACGGAACCGTGAGAAATGCTGGAAAACGACCCTGTCACTCTCGCTCCAAGATTTACCAGGAAATGTACCATGTCTTCAGTGCGTGCGTAGAACAAGCTTGGCCAACCATGCGCGTCTACCGCATTCACATCAATGCCCGCTCCAACGAGTGCATTCACCTCCGCGAAGCTATTCTGCTCCACGGCGGAGTGCAACTTCTGGATAATTTCGAGGGCCTGCCGAATTAAGATTTGCGAAACACTCTCAGTTGCTTGGACTTCAGGGACCTGTTCAGCGACAGCAAAGGGGCTATCCCACTGTGAGACCCCTGTCTGGGAGTTGTACCAGTACTTGTCGCCATTCTCAGTGCAGCATTCCTGCCATTCGCTGTCTTGAGTTGCTTCCTCGGAAGATACTGCAAGTTCTTCTGATTCTGTGGCCGAGTCTTCGTTCCCTGTTATTTGGCTGTCATTGACGTCGTTTTCTATCAAGGCGTCGTCGGCACATGAATCGCTCCTTTTCTCCAGCGACAAAAGCTCGTCTTCTGCTTTTGGCGCTTTTATTTTGTCGCCTTCCTTATTTGGCGGATTTCCTTCCTGAGACCGCCACGACTGCGTCCGCCTCACTTCCTCCAGTTTCGTTTCGATCTCCTCCACGATGCCTTTCACCGAGCCCTTGTGATCGTTCCCTGCGTCCAGCGCTTCCAAGAGCTCGTGTACTTTTGGCGAGAAAGGAAAAGTGAGCTGCTCTCCGCCGTTTTTTTCGGGCCCAGCTTGAGTGTCTTTGGTGCTCACGCGCATGCCGTTGGAGTGTACTTCGCCATCTTGCTCCAGCAAAGCTTCCGTGAAACTGTTCTCAGTGACGCTCCGATCGCTCCGATCGCTCCGATCTTGTTCATCATCTGAGGCATTTTGGGCGCTTTCTTCTCGCTGTACGTCTTCTTCCCAAGCTCGAAGCTCCGCGCTGAAGTCCGCCATCGCTCACCGTTGCTCGTGTCTTGGTGGCCGCGCTGTTCACATCGGCCAGTCCGGAATCCAAAGAGAGAGATAGAGAGAGAGATACGCTCGAGTCAGGCAAGTAGATGTGGAGTTAGCTGTGAAGTGTTCCACAGTCCAATCGAGAATACTGACTCTCCTGACTGTGAGTCCTTCCTTCTCACAACTCATCAACTTGAACTTGAAGCTCTGTAATGCAACGGTCAAAAAATACTAGACGCTCCCAACACAAGGCTACCATGATGGGGTAATCACTGTCAATGTGTCAATGTCTGTTCTTTCACTCACTCGATCGATTGACATGTGAATTGAAATTCATTTGACAATTATTTGTTCACGTTCATTGATCTGAAATGAATTCTGATGAGCTAGTGGGAGGAAGGACGAGGGAAGAAATACGCACAAGGTGTGATTCAACAACTTCAAAGCAAGTGTTGGTGAAGGCGATGTGGGCCGTTGCAGATGTGCATCGCGCGAATGGATGGATGCACATAAGATTCATTGGAATGAATGTTCTCAGGGACTCACAGAGGAGACAGACGAAGCTGAAGACGGGATCGTGTGATTGTGTGGTCTTCCTTCCAAGGGGAAAAGATCGATTGGTGAAACACATTATTATTCATAAAGAACCATTCAGTAGCTTGTCAAGCCTTTCACGGGCTAGAGTGGTCTGGCGGTGGTCCTCGCCAAGGGTGGCGGTGTATATGTCAACAGCTTCGCGAACGCGTTCGGTCGCGAGCTCAGTGTTGCCTTCCTGCTCCAAAGCGCTCGCAGAGGAGAGCAAGGCCATGGCAAACGAAGGCTGGAGCTGGCCTTTCGGGGAACTTGCTTTAATGATGCCAAGAGCCTGGCCATAGATTCTGACAGCTTTCTTTGGGCTCTCGACTTCGTACAATCTCCCGATCTGAAGCATCGCAGTCGCCACGAGAGGGTGATTGTCCCCCAAATGCATTCTGCCGATTGCAAGTGCCTCGCGGAGAGCTTTAATCGCATTATCGTTGTCGCCCGATTCGCTGTACACATTAGCGATAGTGACCAGGGTTTGCGCCATCTCCGGATAGCCGCCGAGGTCACGATGTATGTTGAGCGCTTTCTTCAGCCACTGGAGGGCCTCCTCAATAGACCCTTCGGAGGAGTAAAGTAGGCCGATGGACCTCAGCGTATCGGCGACATCGGGGTTCTTCTTGCCTAACTTGTCAACCCGAATGGCGAGAGAGCGCTCAAGCTTTTCAAAAGCTTCTGTGAAAAGGCCCTCAGAAATCTGGACTTCGGCGATGTTATGAAGCGCAGAGGCGACATCCAAGCTGTTGGGCCCTTCAAGACGCAAAAAGATTTCGTAGCTCTGCTCAAAGTAAGTCAGAGCTTGGCCTTGTTGATCCAGCTCAACGAGGATCTCACCCATACTGTTCAGTGTGCGGGCGATCTGCTCGTCAAAGGCACCGTTGCTGTTATTAGCGTTCCTGGTGAACCTTGCGAGCGCCTGCCCGTAGCACGACAGGGCTTTGTCGTAATCGGCTAAGCTGTTGAGCACGTTCGCGATGTTGCCATAAATCGCAGCGATGATGACGTCACTGCCGCCGAGGCTCTTGAGAAGACGCAAAGCTTCGCGATAGTATCGCACGGCTGTTACAGGTTGCCCAAGCTCATCCATGAGGCGGCCAGCATGCGTAAGAAGCGTTGCGCAGGCTTCCGTCTGACCATTTTTTAGTATGTCCATGCCTTCGTTTTGACGGAACTCAATCACGGCATCCTTGGTATTTTGCACCAACCAACTGCTTACAACAGCTCCAATAATTCTGTTCAGATTATCAAAGCCTCCGTTTAGCTTTTCCACAGCTTGGTGTATAAAGCCAAGGTGGACTTCATTGCTGCACACGGCCTTTTGCATGTCGATTTCGGTGCAACCGGGATGCAACGAATCATAATCGTTTTGGAGGACGTCCAGCAATAGAGTGGAGGCCTTCCGGACGTAGAGAACTGTCGGCTGCCGTTTCGCAGCAATCATGTTGTATATCTCCCATAAGCACCGCGCGCGCCTGAGAGGGTATGGGGCAGCCCAAGAGTTGAGAAACACAATCGATTGATCAAACTTTTGCATGGCAATGAAGAGTCCATGGTGCAGCAGGTTCCTCTCTCGCATAAGCACCGACGCCTCCATAATTCGCCCGGTTTGATTGAAAAGATGCAGGAACACCTGCTGTTTGCTGAGTGGTTTGCTCCTTCGTGAAAAGTGGTCCAACAGCGAGTCGAGAAGGTCTGCGAAGTTCGTTTCCCCGGCATGTGCAACGAAAACGCCTTCGAAAGGTTTTCCCTGTTTGTACGCTCTCTTTCCCAAGGTGTTCAACATCATTTCAAAGGTGTTGGCTGCAATAACAAAGTCTGCCACGTCCTGCACAGACCACTCCGAGCGAGGTTTTTCTCTCGCCTCATCTTCCCCAAACTCGAAGGTCTCCGATCTGAACGGTCCTCGGCCGAACATTTCTCCTTCCGCGCCTCTAGACACCAGCTCAAAAGTCATGCCCTGCCTGATTTCCGACGAGATGTTGCACTTGGCTATGAACAGTTTGAGCGATTTGCCCACTGTGCCCTTTTCGATTCCTCTGCGCAGGTCCTCCAGGAAGAGCATCGGCACGCCTTTGAAGACAGACCCCATCTCGTCATCAAACTCCCCCGACGGCGACGATCTTCTCTTGAGCGTCAGCGACCCAAGACTTCTTCTGATGGACGAAGTCATGCTCGACTTGAACGAAAACGAATTCATTCTCTTCATTCACAACTAAATGGCTTTCCGATTCTTCTTTCCTTCCTTCCTTCCTTCCTTCCTTCCCTCTACTTTCACACCAAAGATTCCGTGTTGCAAAACCTCAACCAATCACGCCACACCACACACAACAGCCAAACTCTGTCTGATCTTGCGCGCCTTGTACTCTGTACTCAGTCTCAATTTCAGTCTCAATCTGAGTCTCAGTCTATATCTGAGTGTCAATCTCTCTCTTATCCGAGTCGCCCCAACCTGCAACGCTCATCACACGGAGCCCCACTCCCGCGCACTTTACACTTTACACTTTACACTTTACGCTGCCACTGCCCCTCCACTCGCGAAGAAATTTCCCGCGAGGACCCTTTCTTCCTTTCTTCCTTTCTTCCTTTCTTCCTTTCTTCCTTTCCCAACTTGACGTTTTGGTACTCACTGTCAGTACATCTCAGTACCAGTACTCACTCTCAGTAGTTAGTGTGGTACGAGTACTCACACTCAAGCGATTGTTTCCTGTCTCCTGTCATCTCCTGTCTCCTATCTCCTACCTTCTCCCTCCTCTTCCAAATTAAAAAATTCCACTCGTCCAGAGTCAATCGAAGCGCGCGCCAGGCCGTCTTTTCAAGGACCCGGCCCTTATGGTTTAATTTATCTAGTTTTAGCGTGGGCACCTGTGGTGCCGAGTTACAAGACGCTAAACGAGCGAATAGCGTAGTGATTGATAGCAGTGTGGGTAATATAATGTGTGCTACCTGAGAAGTAGCCGCCGGGTGTGTGAGACCGGAGGGAGTGGCGAGACGTAGAAGTGTATATGCACGGGGTAGGACCCTCCTTCCGCGATGTCCGTAGCTTAGCTTTGTGAATAGGCGACGCTGTTATGAGCCTTGTAGTAGTTCCCACGTGCGAGGCCAGTCGGAACTGGCTAAGAGCCGTCACGGTAAACAGCTAGACGACATAGAGGATGTGTTAGGAGTATGCACTAAGGGCAAGGGGCCGACTAGGCTGCAATAGGCTGGCGTATGGGGTATGTGCCATATAGATAGGTTATAAGCGTAGAGGAGGTGTGCGCCAGAGGCGTGTGCAATCATTTGGGAATTTATTTTACATTTTCTTTTCTTTTCTTTTCTTTTCTTTTCTTTTTTTTCTTTTTTCTTGATTGATTTCTTGATTTCTTGATTTCTCAATCAAAAGACAGATGACAAAAAATTATTTTTTGCATTTAAAAGTTATAGGTTGATTGTCGATGGAAAACAATGCGCCACGGATCTTCTTTTTTTTTTCTTTGTTTCGTCAACTGCGATAGGACGGAACTGCGCGGAGGCAAACGGTCTGGAGGAGCAGTGATTGGGATAACGGGCGCAGGCACAGGCAATATTGCGAACTCGCGCTCAGTTTCTTTTTTTTCTTTTTCTTTTTCTCGATGAAAACAACACGCACCATTTGGAATGCGTTGAAAAGGAGTTTCAGGAAGGAGGGAATGATGGCGAAAGTGTGAAATAAATCGAAGCTTAAGAAACCAGCGAGTTCCTTGTGTCCATGTCGCGTGCTTCTTGGCTCTACCTTTGTTAAGAGCTCGCTACGCCGAAATCCCGACATCGACGCGAATGCTTTGATATTTTGGAGGAGGCATCAAAAGTATGTTTCCTAGACGGAGCTAGCCCTTCGCAGCACGAGGAGGAGACAGAGAAGACCACTTTGGAGGGCCGTGGCCTCGCCGTTCCCACCATTACCACCATACATGGCGCCAAAGAGGATGCGGCCGATGCATTCTTTTTCTTCTCTCCGGGAGACTCAGCGATTCTTTGTGGGAGACAAGATGGCGCACGTCTCACTGACCATCCAACACTGACCCACTCAAAGAGAGGAAAGAGATCTAAGATCATTATTTAATTTAATGGATAAAAAATCGAAATGTGTGAGCTTTTGAAAACTAGACCTGGTTACTTGGAAAATTCCATGAGGGCAATCGTTGTGGACAAAATCGCGGCGACAATTCCGGTCAAGAAGAGAGCAGCTGCCGGAACGTATTGCCTCCAAAAATCTTGAGCACAACCGCTCTTGATGTAGAATAGTGGGGGGTACACGATGGCCAGAGGAACGCAAAACATTCCTCCAATGATGGCAACCATCTTGTCGACCTTCTTTCCTGCGCCGATACTGATTACAACGCAGATGAGGACAATGGATGTGCGAATGAAGTTTTTTTGCCACTTGTACCCGGACCTTCGAAGTTTCTTGAAAAGCCTCTTCTCCACGATGCGCGCTGCAGGGAAGACCATTAGAGGAAACATGAAAAGCGCAACGAGACTGAACATGATCGTCACGGCCATGCCTCCTTCGTTTGGCAAGTTGTCGATGATGATGGGCTGAACGTTTTGGCCATAAGCTGCAAAGTTGAGCACTCCAAAGGACACAAACATAACAGTCACGAAGGCGACCACACCCTTCAAGAGGCTTGGGAGCTTTTCAGGCTCGCGCATGGAGTTTTGCACTGGGAGAACCATTGTGATGCCCTCGAAGACGTACACTGCCGAGCCGAGAAACATAGGAAACGTGGACCGGTTAATCCAAAAGCAAGCGGTGTTTTTCTGGTCATCAGCATTGCAGCTCCAGTCGACCTCCTTGCGACGCTCGCTAGACGCAAGCACAGAGATACAGACACCAAGTGCGTACGAGATTGAGATGAGCACAAAGACGGTGGCAACGCTGTTTGGGATGCTAAAGTGCTTGAGATGACGGATGAACGTCAGCGGAGTTACGAATGGGATGATGGAAACCATGTAGCCCCAGAGTGGCACACCGGACGGCTCGTCATTGAAAAAGTTTTTAGAGATGGTGTCTGACATGGTGTTTCCGATAAAGCTGACGTACACACAGCAGAACCCAATCTGGGAGAACAGGATGCTCGTTTGTACAAGGTATTTTCCCCATTGACCCACGGCGTGCAAGCCGAGCTGCGAGTAAGACGACACCTGGACTGGTGCGCGTGGGAACAAAGCCGAGGAGACAACCGCGGAAGCTTCGGACGAGAGCAGCGGGGTGCTCGGGGTGATCGCCTGGCCGCCTTCTTTCAAAAAGGCACGTGTCTCGATGAGAAGATTCATTCCGTAGAGACTGATAAGGCCGACGATCAATAAGGTGATGAGGCCTGCAACGAGCCCCGCGTTTTTGAAACCGGAGGGCAGGAACATGATTCCGGTTGCGACAAAGCATTTGAACAAAGTGATAAGCGTTTTCTTGGTTCCCGATTTGACGGACTCGTCGTTAGCAAAGTCGGACATACGGCGCTTCAATGACGACCGCATATATGTGCTAAAGACCATGTTGAGTCTGCGTGGGCCTCGGGACGGGCTAGTTCCAGTGCTGGCAGTGTCCTCGACGTCCTCCTCGTCATCTTCGTCGTCGTCGAGTCCGCGCTCCACCCAAGCGTAGAGAGTGGTGGAGTTGAGCCCCAGGAGCCCCTGGATGAACGGGACGTCCGCTTGCGCAGGGACCTCTTCATGGGTGTCTGCTTCTTGGCGGACAAAATCCCTGCGAAATCCTCCCGGGACGTTGATATCCGAGGCGTGCTGAAGCTCTGGGTATGTGGCTTGGGGAATAGCAGGGTGTGAGGTGCTGCGGTGCAAGCCCCCATGTTCTTCGCCCGCCACAGCGCCCTCCTCTCCATCTTCACCGTTCGTTCCCCTGTCCAAGTCCTGGACGTACTTTTCTACAATGAGGTCCTTGACCAAGTCGCGCACCACGTCCGGAGTTCCGACCAGAATCTTCTCGTACGCATCGTCCTCGATAGCGGACTCCATCGCGCTCTCTTTGGCTGCTTCTGCGGTGATCCCGGTGTGCACCTGCTCGAGATCATCAATGCGGTCAGTCCTGGTCGGCTTCGACTCGCTCTCCCCAGTGCTCACGGCAGTGTACGACCCTGAATCCATTTTCCTGTTCTGCTGCTGCTGCACTCTCTCTCTCTCTCTCTCTCTGTCTCTCTCCCTATCTGTCTATCTCTGTCTGCCTGTCTGCCTATTGCTCCAAGCCTCCTTGAGCTCCCAGACGGAGGTCTCTTGCGAAAGGAAGATCTGCGGTGGTGGTGGTCTGCGAGTGAGCGTCTGAGACTGCATGACCCAAAAATAATCCCCAAAACAAAAACAGGATACTGTACAGCAACCAGGACTTGTGCTAATCTGAACTGCTGACACTAACTTACTTGACTTTCTCACGCGTCAGTGGCTACTGCTTGGTGCTGAGTACTGGGTACCTGGTACGCAGTATACTTACCGGCACCAACGCGATCAGCTCCCGTGCTCTTACACGATCGACTAGGCCACCCATCCTTCCTTCCCTTCCCCCCCTCACTGAGGCTTACTCGGTTGGACAAAGTCTCCCGAGTCTGCAGATTTGCAGGGATGATGACGTTCGGCCATCTTCATTCTTCCACTTTTGTTCGTTCATTCTCGATGAACATGTCTTCGACAAACGAACGGGCAAGCAAACTGAGCAGAGGAATCAGTCGCCCGTCGTCAGTGAATGCAGTTCGATTGACTTGCGAGTTGAAGTTAGGATCTTTCATTCGTTGACGGTGCGACAAACTTGAACAAATTTGATGAGAACTCAGCGCAGCGCCCACAATTAAGGCTCGCGTCTCTCGCATCCGTGCGAAGGCTCCGCGATTGACGCAAGTTGACGGGGCCCCGGCAAGTGAACCCCGCTCACGACACCAAAGACAAGCCTGCGGACTGTCGCACTGCTCAGTTTTGCGAACCGCGACAAGCTTCGAAATCAAATCTTGGAATCTGGGGGATTCTGAGCGGTCTTCCCAAGCCAAACTCGTGCTTTCTTTCACATGAATTCAATCGATCGATATCGGTCGGTCGGTTCACTGGTTGGTTGGTTGGTTGGTCCAGGTAGTCCGGGTCTTCGTGGCGATGTGACTTCTTCTTCTTCTTCTTCTTCTTCTTCATCTTAGTCATTGTGCAGCAAGTACTGAGCGCAGTGAATGTTGAGCGGGCGGGCCGCGGTTCGATGACTTTTTTTTCTCAGATTCAATTTTATGAACGACTGAAACGTTTGAAGTGCTTGCCAAATAGGATGATTGTAATGATTGTGTTACCTTAACCGTGTTTTGGCACAATGGGTTCTGTATGAACTTTTTTTTTGTTCCTTTGGATTGAGATCATCAAAATCCAACATTCAACAAGCAATCAATCAATCTTCAATTTTGAAAAACATAATAAAGAAGCACAAGCATTGTTCATGTTCATTGAAAAGATAACAGCGAAGTCATCTTCTCCTTTTCGTAATTTTGTCACGTGCGGTGCGGGGACCGGTCTCTACCGATCATATAGCCAAAGTATTAATCTTTCTCGCTTCCAGCCGTTGCTCTAGCACACTGTGTAGGCTCCCGGAGTACTCGTAAGCGATGACGCAAGATAGTCCATTGTAGTTGAAGCTTATTTATGGTAGAGGGCAGCTATGCGGAGAGCTAAGGCACCTGCAGCACTTTTCTTGTCTTTTGATTGATGAGACGAAAGCTGACGACTGACAAAATGATTCAATTGAACCATCCATGAAATCAGAGGTATTTATTTCTCCATGTGAATGAAAAAAGTCAAAACAATTTTGCTACTGATTTGGTCGCGCACTTGATGTAGTACTCGTGGTCCTCCGAGCGTTTCCTGTGAGCACTGGTTTCTGGCACGTTGAAGAAAATTCATGCAGAATCCACATCAGAGAACGCAGAACGAGGAGAGTTCTCTTCGTTCTGACACAAGACCACGTTGGCAGCTACGAGTTCCTATTTTGTAGAATCTGAAGCCGCAGCAAAATTTTTCTCTACTGCTGTCGGCGATTTATCGACATGTGGTTGGTGCTTGAGAACCTGCAATGCCATGCCACATATCAACACCGAGATTTGGGTTCTCGGCTCACGAACCGATCGCGGAACAACGATCCCAGACCAAGAACCAGAAGAAGAATACGCGACTGTTCTGCGGAACTAGGGCTAGGGTATTCATTCTCGCTTCACATCACAACTCGTTCGAGGAACAGCTGCTTATGCCAATCTCCTAACAAACCATGGATCAACCAATTGCTATCTCGAAGTATAGCAAAGTCCGTAAATATTCATCCAAGTTAATTGTTACATCTAATCATAAAAATTTGATTGATAAGGCTGAGTATATTGTGTTAGACGACCAGGGTCTATAACTAATGATTCTAGTTGATTTACAGCGCGTATTAGTCCGGGCAGCATAGCATCCCTCTACATAATTCCCTATCCGGATGTAATGGATGGCCCATTCCCTTAGTCTTTCCATCCACAATCTCCCCCAGCCACCCATCCCTACTTCTACCTATCCCTTCCTACTCTCCTCCCCGCACAACTAGCCCCGTCCTATTGCCCACTACCGTCCCTGCTACCCTCTCCCATATCACCCCTCTATCCCTCTAGCACGGCCTACTCCTACCGGCTCAATAGCCAGCACTTACGACCAATGAGTGGCTTGTAGTAACCCGCGTCGTAGCGCCTCATGCGCCAGCCTAGTCCATTCCTTAAGTCCACTTAACACTCCTTAGGGCCACCCGGCATGGTGGGGAATCCGGTAGCGTCATCCTAGCGCGAAAAGAGGAAAGCGATGCGAGCGCAGAGAGAGAGAATTGGGAGGTTAAGGAGGGTCTAGAACTAGAGGCAGAGAGCGCGAGAATGAGAGGAACGGAGTGAATGGAGCGTAATGGAGAGCGATAGATTTAGAGGGAGATGTAGCGACAAAGTAAGAGGCAACTGGGGCAGGAAAGCAAGGGTCATAATAGTGTAGCATAGCAAAGGTAGTAAAGGCAGTAAAGGTAGCAAAGGTAGCAAGCAGAGCAGAGCAGAGAGCAGTCGCGAAAGAGAGTGCTTAAACTGAGTCACAACGCAGATTGGGATCTCCGCACGTACACGCATCGCAGGAAGACAATGGACCTCAGCAAGGAGCAGCACGACGAGAGCTGCTGCGTCTACGCAGCGCTCATCCTCCAGGACGGAGGCGCAGACATCACCTCGGACAAGCTCTCCGAGCTCATCACCGCCAGCGGCAATGAGGTGGAGGCCTACTGGCCAGCCCTCTTCGCAGGGCTTCTTGGCAAGGTCGACGTGAACAACCTCATCATGGAGTCCGTCAAGGTGGGAGGCGGCGGCGGCGGCGGTGCTGCTGGAGGCGCTGCAGGAGGCGCTGCTGCTGAGGAGGAGAAGGAAGAGGAGGTCGAGGAAGAGGAGGTCGATGTTGGTGGAGGTGACCTCTTCGGAGGCGGCGGCGGCGGTGCATACTAAATTGCTGAATGGTGGTTTGGTATGGAGCGGCCGGTTTGTTTTTGGCGCGTTGGGGCGTGTCACCCGGTGGCCCGGTTTGACGGGTGGTGGGGCTCTGCTCTGGCGGTGGAAATAAGCTAGTTTTCGTTTTCCTTTGATTCGTTTTTTTTCTTCTTTTCTTTTTCAGTTCTTGTTTTGGTTGCGGCGGAGGAATCCGAGTTTTGCACATGTGCGATCTTTCTCCTTCTTGCAGAGACGACTGCTCGTTTTGTCCCTTCATTTCCTTCCGACAAATGTTCTACATTCTGCTTTTTTGCTGCTGTCATCATGTCAGTCAAAGTTGCTTCTTTGTTGCTGTGATCGTGTCAGTCCAAGCGGAATACAAAGTCCGACAGATGTTCTGCTTCTTTGATGTCGTGATCGTGTCAGTCCAAGCGGACTACAAAGTTGCTCAAAGCTGCTGTGAGCGACGTCCGCAACCCTGAGTCTCTTAGCCAGAGAAAATCTTGCCCGTCATTTGCAATCTGGGCACTTGCTGACGCTCTTGTGGCAACCTTGCTGGTTCTCAAGTTGGCTATCATGGTTTTGGACTATCGTCAAATATCTTCAAATCGTCAAGATGTAATGGAATGATCGATCAGCCGGCGATCAACACAAATGGAACTACAAAGTTGCTCAAAGCTGCTATGAGCGACCTCCGCAACCCTGAGTCTCTTTAGCCAGAGAGAATCTTGCCCGTCATTTGCAATCTGGGCACTTGCTGAGGCTCTTGTGGCAACCTTGCTAGTTCTCAAGTTGGCTATCATGGTTTTGGACTATCGTCAAATATCTTCAAATCGTCAAGATGTAATGGAACGATCGATCAGCCGGCGATCAACACAAATGGAATTGCGGCCGGCGTTCGTTGACCAGGCTGTTGTTGAATAGCTCTTTTTGCTTTTACCAAGTATTTGTCAGACGACCAATATTTGTCCTGTGAAGAAAACAATAAAATGATGATGATGATGCGGGGGAAATATAACAAAATGGCGATCAATCGACGCTTCAGCACAGACTTTAGGAAACAAAAAGACAAAAACATATGGTAGAAAGTTATCGTCTCGGCGCGGCTATTAGTCTACAAACACAATTTCTAGTTTCTATTATACAGACGCAGAGTGCTCGAAATACTGCGATCGTTCACTGGACTTGTTAAATTCGTACTCCAACCAAGCGCGATCCTCCGGGTGGAAATGCAGCACCTCCAAGAGAATTTGGTCCTGGAGATCCCGCTTCTGCAACTTGTCATCCGGCTTGCTGTCCTCAAACATAAAGAGATTGTCGCAAACAGGCTCATCGTCCGGCTGGTGCAAGGAAGCCAAGTAAGGATGCTTGAGAGCGTCCTCCACGGTGATGCGCTTCTCAGGGTCAAACTGGAGCATATCATCAAGAAGACTCAGACACTCCTTGGAGGCTTTGGGGAACAATATGGCCAAGCGCTTTTTGCACTTCAAGGGCTGATTTCGCATGAACCTTTTCGCCTTGTCACTTGTGATAAAGTTCATGTCAGACTCGGACGGTGTACCTAAAACGTCCGTAATCAGCTGCAGCTGGTGGA
This sequence comes from Parietichytrium sp. I65-24A, assembly GCA_012862575.1. Taxonomy (NCBI): domain Eukaryota; class Bigyra; order Thraustochytrida; family Thraustochytriidae; genus Parietichytrium; species Parietichytrium sp. I65-24A. The sequence goes on from BLSF01000058.1 coordinate 223,571, forward strand.
TATAATCTTCACCGGGGAACAGCGGCTTGCGGGCGAGCAGCTCTGCGAAAATACAGCCAAGCGCCCACACATCGATCGCCTTGGTGTATTCGCGGCACGCAAGCATGATCTCCGGGGCTCGGTACCACCGAGTGACAACGTACTCGGTGAGCTCTAGCTTCGAGTCCTCCAGCCCGCGGGCCAGGCCAAAGTCGCAAACTTTTAAGTCACAGTTGGCGTTCAGCAAGAGGTTGGATGGCTTGAGATCGCGATGAATCACATTTGCGGAGTGAATGTACTTGAGCGCGCGGAGGGTTTGGTATACAAAGTACTGGATATGGTCCTCTGTCAGTTGCTGTTTCGAATAGATCACACGGTGCAGGTCAGTCTCCATCAGCTCAGACACAATGTAAATGTCTTCAAAGTCGTTGTACCCTCGAGGCGCGAGGAGGTCCTTGATGTGGATTATGTTTTCATGATCAAAGTGGCGAAGCAATTTAATCTCTCGCAGAATCCGCTTCGCATCCACGAGGTCTTCAAAGGCGCGAGTCACCTTCTTGATGGCCACCTGCTCCCCTGAGGTGCGATCGTTTGCGCTGATTACCACCCCGTAAGCACCGGTGCCCACTGGACGGATCATGGCGTACCGCGTGTCCACCTCGAAAGTCGTCGTAGGGGTCTGGAACTTGTGGGTAGGTCTGCGTTCAAATACAGGGCGAGCGCTGCCAACTTTTCCGCTGCCTTCGCAGCTACTCGCTCCATCGTCCTTTGACTTGCAGTCTGGACTGGTTCGCGGAGCGTCCGATGCCCAAGAGTCCTTGGCCATAGATGCAAAGCTTGTGTCTCCGGCAGACGAGCTTGCCGGATGGGAGACTTGACTACTTTGCGACACAGGTTGTGGCGGCGCTGCGGCTGTGCTGTAGATATTCTTGGTAGATGTCTGTGACTGTTGTTCCTGCTGCTCATCAGTTTGATCTTTGTCCTTCTCTACCTCCATGTTGACGTCATCCCCGTCGTCGATGGAGAAAGAGGTCAAACTCCGCGACACATCTGAACTCTTGATGCTGTTTGATCCCGTCAAACTACTGCTGCTCCGCCTCCGATGTTTTAAGCGCTTGAAAATACCGCCTCCACGGCTCGTCCCACTTGCAGAGGTGTTAGACTTGCTCTCCTCTTCGTGGAATGACCTGCCGTCCTCCTCGTTCAACTTTTGCTGGAATCTCGCGTCTGCCTCCGCTTTGGCGTCCGTCAGGCTCTTCGTCCCACTGGAGCCTTTCTCCGTCTTCGCCAGCTGAATAGACTTGTTCAGGGTATCGAGCCACCGGCTCTGCAGCTCCGCTGACTCTGCGCAGATGATGAGCACGAGCCTATTCGTCGACAGCTCCATGCTGTTCGGCTTGTAGTGCGACACTTTGACAAACGCATCGCCCGTGATCATTATCTCCCCCCGCGGTTTCGCGTCCCCCGCGGCTCGAAAGTAACGGAGCACCGTCCCATCCAGCACGAAATACCTACGTTTCCAGCCCCGTCCGGCCTTCACCGTGCGCTTCACCAGGTACCCTTCTAACCGCACTTTCCTCTCCATGTCGCCAATCATCATCCTCGCTCGGCTTCTCCCGCCCCAGCTCCCTCCGGGCCGCGCGCCCGAAACAACTTGGCAAGTGCGAGCGAGGCGTGCGAAGCTTGCGAAAATCAAGCAAAGAGAAAAGAGGACAACACAACGCCGCGCGACACACGGAACGAACGGCGAGCCAAGAACAGTCAAGTAGTCGAGTAGTCAAGGTCCCTTGGCGCTCTACAACCTGTGCGAGGCTCAAAGCAAAGTATCCGCCACTCCGCGCGCGCCTGTCTTCTGCTGCTCCCTCAATCTGACACTTGTGCGACTCCAACGAGTCTCCATTCGAAAGCCACTGTGACTTCCGAGACGGAAGAGAGAGAGATAGACAGAGAGACAGAGAGACAGAGAGAGAGAGAGAGAGTGCTAGCAAGCACACAGCACATCGACGGCGCGGTGCGGTTAGATCCGAACGTAGACGGGCGTAGACCGGAGAGTGCGTTCGCTGTAGACAACTGGTACCAGAACGAACAAGTCGCTCTCCGACGAGGCTCCTAAATTAGCGATGTCGTAAGAGCCAACTCTCTGCGCTCTCTGCGCTCTGCACTGAAGACTGAATGAACACTCAGGACTGACTGGCAGAAAGACCACATTCCAGAGAAATGGATGTCTTCGCCACTTTTCTTTTTCTTTCTCTTTCACTTTCGCTTTCTCACCTCCCGCCGTGCGCGCTCTCCCCACGGGACGGCCGGACATGAGCATTCCATCCTGTCCCATCCTATCCGCTGCCTCACTACTGCTACACTGCTACATTTCGCGTTCAAAGCTTCATCGCCAAAGGTCAATTATTAAATAATCAAACAAACAACAAACAAACAAACAAGCAAACAAACGTTGAATGAAGGTGGCATCGGAGCGGGACGCGTTAGTGTAAGACAAACGAAAGTCAAGTTGTCCGTCCATCAAAGTCACAATTCACTGTCAAATTCTATTTTTATAATTCTCTCCGCCTTTTCCTCTCTCTCCTCTCTCTTTCTCTTTCTTCGATGAGCACTGAATTTGATTGATTGATTGACTGATTGTTGACTTGATTGATTAGAATTTAGATAGATTCTGTGCTCAGCTGCGCGACTTTTCCGCGTTTCCAAACTAATTAGATGATGTTCACATCCAATGTGGGACGGAGTTACTTTTCACTCCCGCCCGACTACCTTTACCCATAGCCGTCGACAATAACACAGGGATGATAAGGGATTCGCTACTAGGTTGGCTAGGATTAGGTTAAAGTGCGATGTACTGTCTCCTGTCCATAATGGTGTTACAAGGGCTGTTATGTAGCTCTAGTTATCGCTATTTATAGTTCCATTTTGCTTGTATTCATGTAACAGCTGATTGCTAGTGTTATTTTTAAATAGTCGGTATGTAGGCAAGTAGCAGTGGTTGGGAGAGAAAAGGGTTCAATTATTGGTCGTCCGAATTGAAGATGGCCATCACGGCCAGTGAAGCTTTGCAACACAAGAGAAGAAGAGAAGCAAGCTACGAAAGCAAGCAGCCATGGAAGGATGGCAGGCTGGACTTGAAAAGCGCGCGCGTCTTTCATAGCTTCCGGGCCGAGTCATGGATGTGAGCGAATGTTGTGCAACGTATGCGCCGGGCGACTATTAGGCGCGGTAGTAGCTCGGTGCTACGCCTCCGAACGGATTTATTTCCTGGGCCATCGCGAGATGAAGGTGCAACGAAACTTGGGAGACGCATTTCGACCCTTCCAAGTTAAAGAATCACAGCGCGATTGATCGATCGATGGGCAGCTAGCCTTTGGAAAGCTTCTGTGCAGTGGTAGCTACGAAGCTGGGCCGGGGCCGTAGCACGATTCAATGTCTGTGTTGTTACGAAGCTACCACTGTGTATAGTGAGCGCTTTCTTACCTGACTCTGCGTGCATGAGGTCTCATGGGTGGAGGCAAAGCTCCGTGCTTGTCTAAACAAGAAGATCAATCAAGACAGAACTAGGAGGCTAGTCGTGTTTGTAGAGAGCCCGCAAACAGCGGCGACTTCCGCCACAAGGTGAAGTGGTTGCGGGCTAGCTTTGGTCACGGCTGCAGGTCGATACGACGGTATCGACGAGGCTTGCAGCAAGAGCGCACAGGCGCCGTGACAGACTGCGCTGCTCGAAAAGATGTTTGCTCGCCTTGGGGAGTTTCAAGTAAGTGCGCAAGTGGCTTTTGACGATTGCATGCGGTCAAGAAGCTGACAACGGAGGACGGAAAGATCCCTTTCGGAACAGCTATCATGGAAGACGGGACGACATTTCTCTCAGACACCAATGGCAATAGGATCCAGTCGTTCACCATTGATGGCGAGGAGATCTTCTCCGTTGGAAAAAGGGGCAATATGCCAGGCAGCTTTGACTCCCCCAGGGGGATTTGCATGGTTGGCAGGGATATGTTCGCTGTTGCCGATACAGGAAATGCACGCTTGCAACTCCTGCGCTGCGGCTCCGGGCGGCCGGTTCGAACCATCTCCAGTGGCCAACTTAGACGGCCCTGGGATGTGGCTTACTCGCCAGATGGGTACCTTTTCGTGGCGGATATGAAGCTGAGCGAAGTTGTCGTGTTTACGGCGAAAGGCGAGCTCGTTCACAAATTTCCTTCGCAACATTTTGAAAGCCCGTGCCGCATCGAGTATCACTCGCACACGAAAATGATTCACGTTGCGGACCGGCAAAACACGAGGGTCCACACTCTGGACCCGAGCCCCGGTAAACTTGCGTACAAGGGAAGCAGAGACCTTGACTTGCACGCCAAGCCATGGTAAGCCTTGCTCGTTTTCGAAGGGCATTTTTCTTGCTGTTCCTTCCGAGTCAAATAACTACGCTTGGCTATGTACTTGGCTATCAGCGTGGGAGAATAGCTCAGTTGTTCGCTGTTGTCGCTGCGCTTGCGTCCTGCGACAGACGAACAAAGGAACTCGCCGGTGTGCGCGGCGCACACGGCTCGACTGTAAACTTTGAAATCATCTTTCGCGGCAAGTGTTCTAACCGGAGGCCCTGGTAATCGATGATATTGATCATTGCCGATCGTTAAACGGCCTTGACGGGCGAGACGAAAGTGAGCAATAAAAAATTAGGTCCTAGTTCTCTTCTTGACTTTCTTTCATTCACAGATTCAGAGATGCTGTACAGACTCACGGTCAAGTAGCTTGCTGTTTACAAAACTTTGTTCTCAAAGTGTAAGCGAGGGCTTTCCTTCTTTGCGTGGCGTCCCTCTCTCTTTCGGCGCTCTCACTCATGCTGCGAACGCGGTGTGCTACTCATACTCTCTCTGACTCTGTCTCTGTCTGCCTTTCTTGAATGACGTAAAGACTTTAAAGACGACTCGCACGGCTCACATGTCAAGAGATGTGGCGCCGTGGAGAGACTGACTACAAAGTCGCTGACTGCCAGTGCAAACATGTCCAAACTGCGAAAACAAAAACAAGTTCACAGCACTTGTCCCTCTTGTCATCTGCAAGCACTCCTACTATGCACGCCGATCCGGCGTGCCAAGTGGATGGCGAATGTTTCCTCTCCGGCAACAGCAAGTGTACCTCGCAAGCGTTTGTGATTCACTGTCAATCAGTCAATCTCAATCAATCAAGGATAAAAAGTAAAGTCTGCAGGAGATCTTGGCAGGCTGGCGATCCCATGGTAGTGGAATGCAGAGAGCAGGGAGTGCAGTGCACTGCAGGCATCGTTTGTCAGGGTGAGAGAATCGCCCGATTCTCACGCATTCTCAAACGCCCTGCAGCCCCTTACTCGCCAGCGCTCAGAGATGATGTGCATGCTGCCAGGGAGATCGCGAAGAACAAAAGGATATGACAGAGAGTTCAACGCCACTCCCATATAAAACAAAACTAACTGCAAACCAACAGTAAGCAAAGGTGCACACGTTGCTAATAGCTACACCTCACACCTCACGCCTCTCCCGACCCTGAGGCATGGAGTGAGAGGTCCATGATTGTAAGATTATTCGCTGCTGCCAAACAAAACTTTGAGCGTGAACCAAAGCCTGCCTTGGGGATAGGCGTCGACCAGCTGCCATTGCCATTGCCTTCGCCTTCCATTTCGCACTCGCACTCGGACTCTATGAAGCTTTTCTTCTTCAAACGGTTCAGGACGGTGTGCGCATTTGCAGTGTCGTTTTACATAGCGGCGAGGATAGAAACGGTGCGCACCACTTCTTTCTTTCCTTGCTTCCTTAGCTTGCCGCCTTTTCACGTTCTCTCCTCCACGCACTTCACCCATCTTCACCCTCTGAGTCTGAGACTGGGTAACCTTTGTAGTCTCATGTAAAATTTTCGACAGTCTGCACTTGTGTGGAGCCGAATGAGACAGTGGCAATTCCCCAACTCGGCGCGTCGAAACGACTTGGCACTCGTGTGAAGACTCGCGGAGCTAGCAATCTATCATCATGACGGTCTCGGAAGAACTCGCTGCCGTGGAGGACAGGCGACAGTCTCTGCTGGCTGCCAAGTTGAACCTGGAGAAAGCTCGCGTTGAGCAGGCCAAGCACGCAAATGTGTACGCCAAGACTGGCGCCGAGAAGGTCAGGGCGGCTGGACAAGAGATACAGCTTGAATCCACCAAGAAATGGTACAACTTTTGGGAGAAGGCTTCCCGAGCTCCGCGCAACTTGACTCTCAGCACTGGAAAGTCCATGGCCTGGGACCAGGCAGCAAAGCAGATGCTCGCCGAAGTTAAGACAGCGTTCATCGATGTTCCTGCCAACATGATCAAGATCACCAAGGACCTCCCTGTTGAACCACGGAATGTTCTTCTCACTCAGATCCGCGCTGAGCAACAAGGAAGCAGCAACTCTAAAGTGGTTTACATGCGCGAGCACTACACATTCCGCGGAGGCAAGACTTACTTGTTTCATCAGGTCAAGTCGTATGGCCCATCCATGATCGCACCACGCGATGCTGCCGTGTTTCTCACCTGGGAGGAGGCTGAGGACGGTGTGATCACCGTCGCTGCCCGTTCTGTTGACGGAAGCATTCGCGCAAAGGCTCTTCCAAACGTTGTTCGTGGTGCTGTCATGTTGTTTGGCATGCAAATCAAGCCAAAAACTGTCGTAAAGTCCAAGTTCTTGGTTGGTGGCTCCGAGGTCGAAGGCAGTGAGGTTACAATCATCTCCGAAGCAAAGTTGAACGGTCTTGTGCCTGGCTTTGTCGCCAAGGAGCTTGTTCGCATGGAACTGTCAGCCTATCTTGCAAATGTGGAGTCTGTCTCTGCGAAGCTAGTCAGCGAAGGCGTCCTCGAAGATATGATCAACAAGTACGTGGTCTATCCAGACGGCCCAGACGAGGACGACGAGGACGAGGAGGAGGATGAGAAAGCTGGAGCTGACGAAGAGCCAGCGCCTGCAGATGACAATTAATTTTCTTGTTGATAATGGCAGACCGCACGATTTCTTGATAAGCTTAAGCCCGACTTCAAAAGGATCTGAGCTAGCCGTTTCAAGGAGCAAGAATGAAGGCATGTCATTCAAGGGCTTCACCTGTTGCCTTTTCACGTTGGTACTTGTCTTTACTGATGCAGCACGACGATTCAAAGTGTACCTGGTATAAAGAGATTTGTCTTGAGGTACCGCAGCAGGCTCAAGCGCGGATTCAACATTTGAGTAGTAAATTTGCAACGCAATCGCGCCAAGCATACTTTGTGAAAATAAAATATCAAAATCGACACTCTATATATACTCAACATGTTGTGGGCGATAGTATTATTAGCGAAAACAAAGAGCGAGCACTTGCGTGTTGCTCAACTGAATGCTCCCGTGCATCCCCACAAATTACTTTTCACAAAGTCGTGCTGTAGAAGAGAAGCGTCAGAAATTTTTTGAGAGAGAGCTGGTCTCACATCCTCGAAGAATGAAACTTACACTATGAATCCAATGGTTGCTCGCATACTTGACCCCCTTGACGGGAGGAAGCGCCGCGTGAATTGTGCGCGGATCTTGCTTATACGGGTCCTCGTCCAGAACGCTTGGCCACAGGACAGCACGGCCGGTTTTAGGCTTTACTTTGATTCCGTCCAAAGCTTTCGGGAAGTGTGTCTCTCCGCCTTCTGCAACATCCGACAAATAAAGGAAAAAGGTCAGAATTCTAGGGCCTGCGGGGTCAAGATCATTCGGGGACATGTCATGATGCAATTTGTAGAATTCGCCATTGTGGTACTGAAGCAGCTGGAATGATTCAAAGTTTTCGCTTGGGACGCGCGTGACCTCCTCGATGCGTTGCGAAACACCTTGGACTATTGGATCGTCAGCGCACTCGCCTGTACACCACGTGTTAGAGGAAGTTCGAGAGAGAGAAATTGTTTTCGTCGTTTCGCCTCTCTCATTGCGGGCTCCAGTTTCGCTACTTCGTTCAAAGCCCAGCTCCTTGCCCCAATCAATTAAAACACGCGCCTCTTCTGAAGAGAGAAAGTCCTCAAACACAAGAATCCACGGTCCTTCCGGGGGACGGCTCGCGACCTGAACGGGATATTTGGCCACAATCTCTTCGAAAAGGGCGTTCAATGAGCCAGGCTGCCACACATGCGCTTCGCTTATGTTCAAGAAGTTTCTGTCGCAGCGTTTAGTAGGGTCTAAGAGCTCGCACGCTCTGCAGGACCGTGGGCAATTGACAATCATCCAACCAGGGTTGACTTCGCACTCTCCCTGAGCTGCGTACCTCGCGCAGCGTTTTGGCATTCTGTCCGAACAAGTGCCACCGTCCGACTCTGCCCATCGTTTGCTCCCTTTTTCCAGCACGATCCTGTCTTTTTCGCAATCGACACTCGCCACTTCTCCAACGAAATCTCGTGTTCCTTCTGTGGCGAAGAGAAATCGGTGACCTGTGAAGGTGCGCATGCTCTCGGAGGTTTGAAGGGAAGGAATCACTTGCACCCATTCATCTTCATCTTTCTCCCAGAACACAGACACCGGTCTGCCCCACTCATTCACAAACACGACATCTTTGGGAAGGTCCATTTCGCACTCTTTGCGGTGCTCTTTTCCATCACTAGCCACTTTGCTTGCCTCTACCGGCGACTGGAAGAACTCCAATGCCTGACCACCTTTGTCACCTAACACTACGCTTGAAACTGCGACGGCAGCGGCTGCAACGATCGCCCAGAGCCACCATTTGCTGCCTTCAGACTTCCCGTCGCCTTTATCTGTCGCTTCCACTTCTCGAGAATGATCATCTTTTCCCTTTGAGGAATCTTTCGCTTCTTCCACCTTTGGAGAATCTTTGGCTTCCATCTTCGTTTCCATCGCTCTCGTTCTTTCTTTCTATTGTGTGACGTGTGACACGTGCAACTTCGTTCCTCTTCTCTCTGAATTCTGAATTCTGATGTTAATTAAAACTTCACTGAACAGGTTTGTGGATGTTTGTGGACTCGTTCAAACCTACACAAAGCCTCGCCCAAACCAATTTAAACTATAAAACACACGAGGACATCATTAGAACATCATTAGAACATCATTAGATGGATCTCTGGCAAAGGCATCGATTGAGTACACATGGCGAGTAGTACGCGCTCTTGCAAGAGACAAGAGACAAGAAACAAGAAACAAGAAACAAGAAACAAACTCACGGTTAGCCCAGCTTTTCCACTGACTTAACTCAACTGTACTCGTGACGTACAGTGCAAAGGACGCCTTTAATGCCGCGAGTCCCTGACGGTTTCGCAAAGTACAGAGAAATTTCTTCGCGGACCTCTGATAACGTACTCTCGTACGTACACGTACGTCTGGGTACAGTACGATATTGCCGTACAATGCTCTACTCTCTCGCGTAGCTACTCTATAGCTATCTAACTGACTGACTAACTAACGATCGAAGTAGCTTGAAGGGGTGCATCGCAGAGCGGAATGTTCCGCATCGCGAATCAGGGTTTTGGAGAGAACCAGAGTTGGGCGGGTTCTCCGTGCAGGAACCAAGCTAGCCGTTGGAAGGGTCTTAGTGGATAGTAAATGACGACTATAGTGAGGTTGTGCTTCCTTTCTAGGTACTATCTCGATTCATTTTTTCGAACATTTTCATTCACAATGACAGAGAACAAGAAGATGTTTGTTGACAATGAAAATGAAAAGTATTGAACGTGAACGCAGCAGTTGAGCCGCATCAAAAGGACGGCAGAAAAGACACACGAAAAAAACGTAAAAACGCTTTGTCAGCGAACTGTCGCATCGCGCGTATCAGGCTCTATTTTGATAGAACGAAGTCGAGGGACAAGCTGAGCAAGGCACCTGACGAAGGAAAGAATTAAGTAAGTAAGGAAGGAAGGAAGGAAGAGAGAAAGGATCGAGAGCACTAGTACTGACACACCACTCTTTTGCGCTGCAAGCAACACCGAGCGTCGTACGGGTTTGCTAAATATCATCCCTGTCGCAATCGCCACTGTTGCGGCATTTGAGATCACCTAAGGCACCGGAGACAGTGGCGCTCGTATCAGCAGTGTTGCAGACTCTTGGTCAAACTGCATGTTGTATTCTGCATACTGCATACTGCATACCGCAGACTTCATACTGCACCGGTACTTTACTACGCCGTGCTTATCCTTGGTTTCGTGCTTGCTGGACGCGCAGCACAAGCCTTGAAAGCTCCAAGCTCTCGAACTTGGCGGCGGCGTGAAGGGTGGCCATTGACTGCGAACGCAGAACGCAGAACGCACAGCGAATTGCAAGCAAGATGGGATCCTCAGAGTCAAAGAGCGGGGAGCGCGTGAGTCTTTTCCGAGGGAAGAACAGGAAGAAGGCGGCTGCAGAAGAGGAAGAGCGGGAGTTCGCGAAAACGACTCTGGTGGAGGATGTGGATGAGATGGAAGACGAGGAGTTTGTAGAGCAGCTGCAGAAGAATCTCAAGCGGCTCATCGCGTACGCCCAGTCCGCCGACCCGGAATTGCAGCGTGAGGTGGCAGAGACATTGGCGAATCAGGCTGTCCATTCGGCCAGGCAAAGTTTGATCGTGCAGAACGGGGGGTTGGACCTCCTCCTGCCTCTGACGGACAGCATGGATGTGGAGGTGCGCAGACTTGCGGCTCATGCGCTTGCAAACTTGTCTGTTGACGAGGAAAATCAGATGCTCATGGCAGAGGAAGGTGGGGTAGAGATGATCGTCAAGCTGCTCGAGGACACCTCAGAAACCGAAAAAACGCTGCGGCAAGCGGCAAAGGCTATCGCAAACCTGGGCGTAAATGCAAACAACAAGCGAATGATTGCTAGCAGAGGAGCGCTCAAGCCTCTCGTTCGGATTTTGAGCACGTGTGAAGAAAATGTACAAATTGAAGCTGCAGCAGCCTTGGCAAATCTTGCCGTTGATGACGACAACGAAATTGAGATTGGCGAGCTGGGGGCGCTGGAGCCCCTCTTGAACTGCATGAACAGTGGTAACGAAGAACTGGTTCATCAGTGTGCCCGAGCTCTCCGAAACCTCTCTGTGAACGATCGCAACAAGCGACTCCTCATAGAACTGAACGCCTCGTTCACCATCAAGCACTGCATGTCTCGCGGAGGCAGCGACATCGAAGCCCAGTGTAAGCGTATCCTTGCCAACCTCCAAACCTCCTCCAAAAAGAAGAAGTAGCTTCGCCCCATTATGTTCTGCTAGACTCCATTTCGACTTAGAAAATACACTTTCTTATCGCCCCGATTCAAGACGCATTCAAATCACCAAAACGCAAAAGTTCAAACCCCTTCGCCGATGACTTGCCAGGATTGACTTGTGATTGAAGCTTCCTTCACATCGGCAGACATACTTGGCCAAAACGCCATCGGCTCGTGGTCAACTCCGCTCTTCACGTCCGAAAGCCAATCTGCAAATCTTTTTTACGACAACTCTCACGCCACCAGAGCGCACGTCTACGTCCACACCATCTGCCGCTTCTCTTCCATTTTTTCCTCAGTGGACCTCGGCGCTCCTCCAACTATCCTTCGGCCACAAACAAGATGACACAAGCATAGAGAGGCAGGCCATCATCTCGTGCTCATCCTCATTCTGTTTCTCATTCAGTCGGTTGCGCATTCTCGTTGCTTTGGCTGATCTCTTTCCATGGAAGTCCTGATCAATTAAAACTTTCGGCCAGAATAGTGTCCGACAAAAAGAAAGTCCATTCCTCCGATTCTTGAGAGCAGTTTAGTTTGTTTAGTTATTCTCAATTCTCAATCAATCACGAAACCAAGTGAAGCAATGAAACAATCAACCAAAGACAAAACACAAAATGATTGCATGAATACTCTGCGTCGTCTACAAATTGTTAAGCGCGCTCCATCTATACCTACAATCCAGCTATGCTCCCTTCCGCTTCCGACTGCTACTCCCCTTCTAAATGCCTTGGCTAAGGGGAAGGTATCTTTTAGGGGAAAGAAGAAGAGTGTGCGCGCACCCAAGTCCTCGTCCCAGTGGCCCAGTGGCCCAGTGTCCCCGCAGTGCTCTAGGCTAGAGCTGTACTTGTGTTAGATGGCAATTAGCGTGCTAACCCTGACCTTTTAATAGATTCACGGTGGCAAAAAGCGAGTGCAGAGAGTAGTTGCGTGCGTCTCCTCACAAAGCATACGCGACGGAAACGCTTGTTTGTGGTGAAAGTTGAATGTTGCTTTCGCCCTGGACTGACAGTGTGAAGACTGAAGTGGAAAGCAGAGCCGTGGTGTAGGTGGTGTTGGGCGGGAACTCGAAGGATCGCTAGAGAAACACAAGGAGGAACGCCTAGACGGTCGAACATATTGAGACTGGCGTCCAAGTTGTCCAAGTCACGGCTGGGAGTGATTTTGACACGTATATCGAGGTCTCGATTGAGAGAGTTACAAGCACAAGTCATCACAAGTCAGACGCACATATTGTTCAGGCACAGCGAGGCTAATACACGAGAGGCGGAGGACTACATATCGTGGTCGATCTTACAGGCAAACGCAGAAGAAGACAAGCTTGCCAAAGTGTGAGAGAACATATATATATATATATATATAGAGAGAGAGAGAGAGAGATAGCATACCGAGTCCTAAACTGCGGCGCAATGCGCGAGGGGGCGACAGGGTCGTCTCGCTTGGCGGAGTATTTTGCAGTCTGTGCATTGGGAAGCAGCCCAATTCGCGCTGCGCCAAACGGAATTAGCGGTGACGGTACAATAGGACGCGTGCAGTCATGGGAAGACCCTAGTGGCAGCCTTCGGGCGCTGAACGGGCCTTTGTACGGGGGGCAGCAGCAGCAATATGACCAGAGCCACGGCCAGCAGCAGCGAAGGAAGCGGGGAAGCGCGTCGTTGTTTTTGCAGACCGAGCACGATGATCCGATTGTGGATATTTGTGTAATATTTCCTGATCACAAGGAGAAGATTCCCGCGGGGTACTCGTGCCTTGTTCGCACTCCATTTGGGCACCGAGGAGATTGCAACTCTGGAGTCGTAGGCGGTGAAGGTGTCTTTATTTGCGTGAAGCATGCGCGTAATGGCCAAGGTCGGGTCGCAGACGGCAGCGTCATCACCGACGTTCAGGTGATATTTGTCGAGAAGGAACCTGTGCCACCAGGTTATGAGCTCATCAAGTACTCCCGAACAGGTGTTATGCCTGCAAACCTCAACTCTGGCTATCTTGCACAGGCAATTCACCTTGCTGTAAAGCGGGCGTCGCTCAGCCAGGTGTCCCCTGCGGAGAGGTATCATTCAATTCGCCCGATAGTTGACATGTGCATAATAAATGCATCCAAGAACGAGACAGTTCCTCACGGGTTTGAATGCTTAGCAAAGAGCACGAGCGACGGTAACTGGACCGGAAGTAAAATGTACATTTGTATTCGACGCGCCGGGCCGTATGGTATGCTCGATCAAGCCTTTGCATCATCTCTTGTTGACCGGGTTCCGCGTGAGGATCGACCTGAGCTAGAATTTCCTTCTGAAATAGCAATGCTCACGGCTCCAAATGGGATGCAGCTTTATAGACGCGAGGTCACCAACGTCCCATTACCACAATTTTTTGCGTATGCATTGAGCGGCAACGAATTGTACGCAAACTGCTTCACGTTTTACGAGACATTGGACGAAAAGAGTGTAGAGTATCTAGAGAGCAGCTATGATTTGTACCTTAGCGAGCTGAACAAAACTACAGAGAATCCCATGATCCAAAGGCAGATCGTGGCATCCTCAATGCACGGCAGGTGTGAGGTGGAGGGTGGAGGTCCGTCAAACGCTTCCTTTCGGCGAGGGACTGTGCGATTCTTGAGCTTTGATTCGGCCGAAACCATCTGCGAGTCAGGTTCTGAGGATGACTCCTCGGACGACGGTGGCGGTCAGGCAACGAACAGCTTAATGAAATCTATGTCCAAGTCCAGTCTTAGGGGGACTGGCAGTCGGCACAGAAAAGTCACAAAGTCAGGGCCAAGTGATCACAAGATATATTGCCCCGTGACCCTGTGCGTCCTGTCCAAATTTCCCTTTTTCCGCGAGTTCAAGAAATTCTTAATGCTCCTCTATCAAGTCTCCATATCGAAGACAGTTATACCAGTGGAAGCATACATTGGCCAGCTTCTGTTTCAACTGCCTGTTCCCCGCCCGGGTTTGGGGGGTTACGAGCTTCAGTTTGGTTCTGGAGATCACACCATTCGATTTTCGCTTCCGTCAGATAGCGGGCTGCCTTTGTGCTCTGTCAATTACGAAACGCTTTTCAAATGCCTGGCTCCAAAGGAGGTTGCGCAGGTGCTCACTCTCATGCTGCTAGAGAAGCGAATTATCCTTCACTCGCGTTACACGTCCGTCTTGAATCAGATTGCGGAGTCCGTGCGCCTGCTGATGTTTCCGCTAAACTGGCAACACGTTCTTGTGCCCGTTTGCCCAGCAAATTTGATAGAGTATATTCACGCACCTATGCCATTCCTGCTAGGATTTCACTCGGACGCGCTCAACTCCACCACGCTTCCCGCAGACGCATGGGAAGTAGACTTGGATGAGGGGAGAGTGTATTATCTGGACAGCTTGACAAATGTGACAAGTGTGGGCGTCTCGTCACTGCTCCAAACGCCACCGGGAGGATCAGAAATCGACCCTCACCGAGTAGTACGAAGTACGAAAGCGCCACCTACACTGCCCGCATCGATTTTGAACGTTTTTATTCGAAATCTTAACAATGGTATTCGACGATGTGCCCCATCATTGCTGGAGGAGATGGGCCAAGGCGCATCCAAAGCGTTCGGATTCCAAAGCCCGGACATGGCGTATGCGATGTCTCCGTTGGAGGCGAGTGGTGAGCAGGCTCTGTACGCGTTGCAGCTCGTTGTTCGAGACGCCGCCATCCAAGTAATGATCGAGCTGATCGGTTCGTACCGGGAATATCTGTTGCCGCCCAAGCTTGCCAAGAAGGGCCTTGGCCAGATTGGGGTATCGCCGACAAGTTTGAGTAATATTTTCAATCTGCAAGGGTTCTTGGCGAATGTTCCCAAACCGAATCGATCGTTCGTAACAGAACTGGCCAAATCGCAGCACTTTACCAAATTCATAGACGAGCGTACGTTTTCCACATTACTGGGGTACAAGTTTCTCTTTTTTGATGCAGTGACGACGGAGTTCAATCATCGCCAAAACAACACTGGAAACAACTCGAGCGGGTTAGACTTTGCTGTCGATATTGGAAGCCCAACATCGGATGGAGGGAACTCGCCACGGTCCTTTCTGGCATCCTCGCCGCCCTCATCGTCTGCATCGTTCTCCGGCATAAGTAACATAGCTGTCGCTTCTGGCGAGGTTGGACGATCGCTAGCTGCCCAGTCAAACACAAAGACACTCAAACGGCCGTCTTCGTTTGCCTTCAAGTCTATCCGACCCGGAAGCCTGTTTTCGCCGAGCAAGTCTGCGTCTGGTTCGGCCTCGAAGACCTCTAGCCTTAAGGGCATGAGAACTACGGGCGGGGGCGACCTCATGGAAAAAAGCACTCTGGGGAGAAAGCAAGACTCTCCTGGTGGCTCCCAGCTGCTCGTTCAAAAGGTCCTCAACACGCTCGGTCCTTCGATTGGCGGCCACGAAGGCGCGGATTCGCAGCGGTATCAAGCTGGAGGCGGAGAAGAGCACTTTACTAAACTTCGAGACCTACAGATGAAGAGTGTGAGACGACTTTCACTGGAGAGCGACCGCACAACAACGCCCTGGAGGACCTCCTACTCGTATGACCACTTTCCGCAGCTCAATGACGTGCTGCTCATGTCATATCTCCCTGTCGAAGACGGTGTGTTGCGTGCTGTTCCGGGAAAAGCGGAGGTCTCGTTACCGCCTTCCGGAAGACAGCGTTCGGCTTCGACTCCTCCCCTCGCCATGGTGCGACAAAAGTCAAACGCGGCCATGTTTTCTCCGAAAGGTGTGACTAGAAATATTTGGGACGAATCTCCTGATGAGAATGTTCCGAAAATACCGAAAACGGGAAGCGCAGCCTCCATCCCGGTTCCCACGGTGACGGATGTAAAGCTGGAGAGTATTGACGACGAGGCGAGGGGCGACAAGATCACTCGCGGGACTGGGGGCGCTATTCAGCGGCCTAGCTCTTTTGACGAGCTTCATCACTCGCCAGAAATGATCAGGCGCTACAGCACAATGTCAGGTTGGATGGCTCGCATTCAAGAGTCCGCCCTCACAGCAGAATCTGCAATTCACTCGCAGCGATCCCCAGGAGCGCAACTGCACAAAACGCTTGGTCAAGCAAAGGGCGTGAGCGCTAGGGCTCGGGTCGATGATACCCTGCGACGATACGCGTTTGCAGGGATAAGAATGGGCGAGGAAATAAATCTTGCCAGGTTGGACTTGCAGTTTGCGTTTTCTGAGATTCACACAGGGATACCACGCGCTAAGAGCTGCCTTACACAAGCACTTGGTGCGTGGCTCGCGTTGTTGCCACCGCTGCTCGCAACTAAGCAGAGGAGCGGCTCACTGGTGCTCTCCAAGGGTCTTGCTCAAATTGCCAAGGTGCTGAAAGATCATGGTTTCGTGCTCGACGAAGCAGGTGCACGGGCAATTCTGGCCGGATGTGCATCCGCAGGTCAAGTGTTTGCTCCTGACGCAAACCATATTTTTCACTTGCTGGTGGCGAAGGGGCTCAAACCAAATGCAGTGACGTACGGTTTCTTCACGCAAGCGCTGGCTTTGCGTAGGCCCGATTTGGGCGCCGGGGCCAGGACAAAGCAGGCTCTCGTTATCTGGAAAAAGCTGAGAACGTTTTTAGCTGCACAAAACGGTTTTCGTGCAGCTGGTGCAGGAAACTTGAAGAAACTTGAGGGCTGGAAGTTGGAGAAGGGCTCCAAGGTGAAACTCATCTGCATCTCAAGCGGGACAAAGTGCGCAAACTGCAATTCCCGCCTTACGGATGAGCACATTATGAATGGATGGGTGGCGGATGACAGCCAGCTTGCGCAAAATTGCCCGTATTGCGACTTTTTGGTGGTGCCGCGCCTCAGCTTTGCTGAACATGCTTGCGCACTGGATTCTGACACGTTTACGGCAAGTATGGTGGAACATGGACAATGCGAATATATGAGCCCCCTGGTTCTCCGGCGAGCAATTGAGGTGTTGCTGGAGGAATCAGAGGAGGCCACATCGTTTCTCGTGTCGAGTGCGTATTGTAAAATGAAAAACATTGCAGTCTACTATAATCTGCTGTGGTTTATGGAGCGAATGAAGCTCTCGGAGAGTTTCCTGGTTCCTACTCCCATGCGTCAGGAGACGCTTGTGTACTGCACATGGCAACAGGTCAAGAGCGACACCCGGACACTTGAAAAGATTGTGATTGACCTTGTTCAAAGGAGGTGCGGGAAGTCTGGTCGGGACAAGTCTGAGGGCGGGCGCAAGCTGCTCCGGAAGAAGTATGCCACATCGGGGATGATAGAAACCTTGGATGCGTCCATGTACGTTGTTGACAACTTGCGTAGTTTCGATCCTTTGGACGGTTGTACTATCTGGGGGAACGAAGAAATTGCCACGCTATTTGAGGACGAGGAGCTTGCGAGAACCAAAATCCCGGAGACGTTTTACGTGACTTCGGAGAGCACGCCGGTGAATGTGATTCGCAAGCTGGTTTATTACCTTCGTGAATCCAGACTTGTTTTTGCGGTGCGGCTCTTCCTCTCCGCACGCATGGCTTCACGTGGTGACGAGGAAAGCGAAAACTACAGTGAGTATGACTCGATCTATGTCCTTAGGGGATGGGAGGTGTTCTCGAACAGCATCTACATCGAATTGAATGCCCTGACCTTCATCTCAAGGCGTTCTCACCTCGAAAACGTCGATATTATGGAGCTCGAGTTTGAGCGTTCTCTTGCCAAAGTTTTGAGGGAGATGGACAAGCTTGATCCGACGTTGGCGTCGTACTTGACGCCGCAGGATTTCCCGCCAAGTATGGTGGCCCTTGCCTTTCGGACGTACTTTAAGCAGCTCTATCCTTGAAAGGGGGAGTGTAGGCTTTTGATGAACGGCTTTTCTGTCTTGCGTACGCGCGTGCATGTGAGAGAGAATTACTGCCAATTGGCTGCGAAAGAAAATATCTCGCGAAAAGAACAAAGTAGTTGTGAATTGAATGTACTGAAGAGCCTTTTTCTCTTAAATTGAAACCACTAAAAGCAATAGATGCATTTTTTCCAAATAATTCGGAATCCCAACCATAAATCAGACGTGTGAACGGGGGGAGGAAAGACGGAGGACGGGAGATGGGGTGGCTGACAAATAGCTTCCACGCTGGCCTAGCGCATAAAATCGAGAACTTTGAGGGGGGGGGGGGCTCGCAGTATTTCGATGAAATAAGACGACAACAACTCTCGTTTCGTCGTCAACAAAAACACAATGACGCAAAATCCCAACAAACAAAAACCTGAGGCACCTCTATTTGTGAAGCCTTGCTCCAGGCTTCATGAGTTCGTCCACTGCGAGCCCGCAGGTGTACGAATCGCACATTTGCAACGTGGAGTCAATTTCGGACGGTAACTTGACATTAATCTGTGCCTTGATTCTCTCGCGAAGCTCCATGACTGCAGATATTGCCTCAATCGAAGCATTTTGGGAGAATGTGTATGCTTCTCGAAGTTTCTGCCACATCTCCAAGCTTTTTCTCTGTGTCCCTCTGCCTACATTCTTGGTGTCCCGCGGCCCAACTTGCCCACTTTGCACGGCATTCTCGCCCTCAAAGGTACCAAGAAGCTCGTCTATCCTCGAGTCGCCGGACTCGTACTTTGACATTTCCGGGTCCGCGCACGAGTAGAATGACTCCTCCTCCATCATGGAGTCGTCGAGTCTGTTTTCCATTTTACTTGCTCAAAACTAGAGCTGCTGCAAACGCCGTCGCTTCTGAAGGGCTTGGGGTCACCAGGTCGTCCTGAGGCAGCGCAGTGCGGCAGTGCAGCAATGCAGCGGACAGACAGTCGAGAGTTGGGTGTCAGTCGCGCGCCAGCGCTGTCTGCACTGCACTCACAGTCAGTACTCTGCGGTTTGGTGCGCGACAGTGGCTGACTGCCGCCTCAAATAAAACAGTTTGGTACTATCTGGGAATGTGTACCCCACCCAGTGCCGTGGCAATCCAGGGGTCTCGGAAGCTCTCGTGCCTCAACAGACCAAGGTCTTGACGGTTTCTTCACGAGGCTAAAGCCCCAGTGGGAAGGTCAAAACAAAAAAGGAGCAGCCAGACAAAGCGTGACTCCGACACATGCGCAGTCCAGCTCTAGAGAGCAGTAGATCACACTTGCTTACCAGACCCCAACTTTGGTTGACGCCAAGAGTCAGTCAGTCAGTCAGTCGTCCACATTTACATCTACATCCACATCCACATCCACTTCGACTTTTACTTGCACATCCCAAGCCCGTTCCGACGTCCAAGTAGTCCAAGTCAAGCCGACCTGCGAACGTCAGACGCGGTGGTCTTTTCGGTAAGTAGCTGCTTTGCATGCGTGCGAGACGGCGCTTACTGGTCCTTTCTGACTGAGAATGTGATTGAATTTGAGCGAGAATGTGACACCACTTGCCCTGGCGTACTCAGTACTGTACACTCGGAAGCAATGTCCCGCAGAATGACATTTTAACAAGTTCGTGCAAAATGCGCAATGCGCAATGTGCAATGTGCAATGCAATGTGCAATGCCAGTGTCGGCCGACACTTTACCGGTACTCACACAGTCGGTACTGCGCTGCTCTGACTGTGAGAGGGAGTCAGAATATACCTAGTGCGGCTCCAGCATGCCTCCTCCGACTCAAAGCACACGATGCGCACGGAGGCGTGCCTTTTCAGGAGCACTTTTATGACCTCGTGCTACGGCGTCGCGTATAACGCCGGGTCGCGCGATGAAACATGAAACCGCGGAAAAGAAGGCTAGTTTTCGTAGTTTTTCGTAGTTTTCGTTGCTGACGTGTACGAGTCGGAGTTGGTTGGCGGCGGGGAGGGATGCTTAGGCGCGCCGTAGGCTGCAGAAGCAGGCTGCGACTCTTTTCTCTCCGTGCAAATGTGTCTGGACGTGTTTGGACGGCGGAAAGTGTCGGAACTCTCGTCTTAGTGCATCGCTGGAAGAGCGCCATACCACCGAATGAAAAGAGTGGCCGGGAACTCTCGTGAACGTAGCCCTTGACTGAGTTCCCTGGACGCAGAACAGAATTCTCTCGCGCGGAACATTCGATCGCCTTGCCATGGCCACAGTGGCCGTGCCCACGGTCAGCACTGGTAGGATTGGCTGGCATGATGACATATGATGCTGATGACGATATGCGTTGCGTTGCATGGAAAGCGGTCAATTGCAGCGCGATGCCGGATGCATGTCACCTGGCACGCGAACACAAAAGCGCACAGGGTCCTCCTGTGTCACCTTTGGAAAACCCTCGCAACCCGAGCTACGTTTCACTGCGAGTCTCGAATCTCGAATCTCAACTTCCGACTCTGTAATTACAATGAATTATTTCGAACTTTGAACTTCGAAAGATTCCCTTGCAACGGATAGATCTAATCTCGCCTACGATGAGGGTGAGGCTGAACTAACTGCGCCATAGGCTCGTCGAGCATAAGATATGAGCTAATTCCAGGAGTTAGAGATCAATTGACTGTACATGAACAATAGTACGTGAGTTTGTTCTCTGTTGGAGGTGAGGAAATAGAGGAAATAAATAGAGCAAAGTGATGCATGTCTCGGTCTAGAATTCAGAATTCAGAATTCAGAATCATGCAGAAACTTTCATTCCCGAAACTCCGCTCGGAGAGGGGTAAGCGCAGAGCACACTTTATTCATTCAGAGGGGTCCGAGGTCTTTCCTCCGAGTCTTCTTCCTTCCTTGTAAAATCGGAATTCAGAGTTATTTGGAATAATAATTCTAATCTCCCATAAGAGAAATATTAAGCGCTGGAGCTTCTGGAAGCTGGAGCTTCCAGCAAGGCGGAGGCGGTGCTGGCGGTTCTGGCGGTGCACAATTTTTGGAAACTAACTCATCAAGCGGCCAGCTCTAGCTACTACTAGCAAAGCATTGTGGAACAGCATCTGCCTCTTCTACTTGGCTAATATTTTTAGCTAGCCTAGCACGCATTATACGCTTCAGTACCAACGGCTCGATCAAATTGTGGCTTGGTCGAAATTTAATTAAAGAGGAGGCATTGCGAGTTATGATTTTTAAACGATATTGTTGAGTAGATCTTGATAAAAGGAATCCATCGATGCCTTTGATATTTCATAACTCTTCTTGGTTCGAGAGAAATCGAGCTTCGCAAGTTGTACTTGTCCAGCAAGTTTAGCCTAAGTAAGTAGGAGTTGACTAAGACCTTCGCGAATTATGGAAAAGTGAACAACGTTGTTGATAAATTTGGTTCTTGAGGTTGGTTTTAGTTAGCTTTTAATTGATTTGTGTCGCCCCCAATCTCTTTTTGAGCATGTGCTTGACATTGTTGACACGCGTCTTGAATCTCTTGCATGACGCATCGTCCGAGAGCCAATCTTGCTCGTGAAAGGCCTCTCTCGCACGGTTGAGCAAGATTGTCGGCGCGAGGTTTGGATCCGTCTCCAGACTGTTGTGAATGAACGCCTCCAACTCCGCATGAATTCCAAGCCGTCCAGACCTTCCACCAGTAGAGGCAGTCTGCGTGGCAGCAGAAGGTGACACGTTTGANCGTGCTACGGCGTCGCGTATAACGCCGGGTCGCGCGATGAAACATGAAACCGCGGAAAAGAAGGCTAGTTTTCGTAGTTTTTCGTAGTTTTCGTTGCTGACGTGTACGAGTCGGAGTTGGTTGGCGGCGGGGAGGTATGCTTAGGCGCGCCGTAGGCTGCAGAAGCAGGCTGCGACTCTTTTCTCTCCGTGCAAATGTGTCTGGACGTGTTTGGACGGCGGAAAGTGTCGGAACTCTCGTCTTAGTGCATCGCTGGAAGAGCGCCATACCACCGAATGAAAAGAGTGGCCGGGAACTCTCGTGAACGTAGCCCTTGACTGAGTTCCCTGGACGCAGAACAGAATACTCTCGCGCGGAACATTCGATCGCCTTGCCATGGCCACAATAGCCGTGCCCACGGTCAGCACTGGTAGGATTGGCTGGCATGATGACATATGATGCTGATGACGATATGCGTTGCGTTGCATGGAAAGCGGTCAATTGCAGCGCGACGCCGGATGCATGTCACCTGGCACGCGAACACAAAAGCGCACAGGGTCCTCCTGTGTCGCCTTTGGAAAACTCTCGCAACCCGAGCTACGTTTCACTGCGAATCTCGAATCTCGAATCTCAACTCCCGACTCTGTAATTACAAAGAATTATTTCGAACTTCGAACTTTGAAAGATTCCCTTGCAACGGATAGATCTAATCTCGCCTACGATGAGGCTGAGGCTGAACTAACTGCGCCATAGGCTCGTCGAGCATAAGGTATGAGCTAATTCCAGGAGTTAGAGATCAATTGACTGTACATGAACAATAGTACGTGAGTTTGTTCTCTGTTGGAGGAGAGGAAATAAATAGAGCAAAGTGATGCAAAGTGGTAAGCATGTCTCGGTCCAGAATTCAGAATAATTTCAGAATCATGCAGAAACTTTCATTTCCGAAACTCCGCTCGGAGAGGGGTAAGCGCAGAGCACACTTTATTCATTCAGAGGGGTCCGAGGTCTTTCCTCCGAGTCTTCTTCCTTCCTTGTAAAATCGGAATTCAGAGTTATTTGGAATAATAATTCTAATCTCCCATAAGAGAAATATTACGCGCTGGAGCTTCTGGAAGCTGGAGCTTCCAGCAAGGCGGAGGCGGTGCTGGCGGTTCTAGCGGTGCACAATTTTTGGAAACTAACTCATCAAGCGGCCAGCTCTAGCTACTACTAGCAAAGCATTGTGGAACAGCATCTGCCTCTTCTACTTGGCTAATATTTTTAGCTAGCTAGTTAGAGAGCGAGCTTGCTAGCTGCTCTTTCATGAAGTCCCTGGCAGGTACTTCAGCCTTCGAGTGAGAATCTCATACTACCTAAGCAGTCCTGACATTTTATCCCTGAGCTTCAGCGACAATTAGGAGGAACACGATACTAGTTAACAACCCCCCCACAGACAAGGTGCAGAGCNAGTGAGAATCTCATACTACCTAAGCAGTCCTGACATTTTATCCCTGAGCTTCAGCGACAATTAGGAGGAACACGATACTAGTTAACAACCCCCCCACAGACAAGGTGCAGAGCAGAAGCACGGATGAAAGCATTAAACAGGAGGACGCCTTCTTTCTTGAGGTTGCAGGATTCGAGAAGCTTGCTGCAGGCTTTCCAGTGCTTGCAGTGCGGAGTGCTCTCCTCCACACGCTGTCCTGCGAGCGAAACACTCAGCATTTGCCTCAGAGGTCTTAACCTCTTGGTTACCAGAACCAGATAGACTTCTCCAATGCGCCTCCTCACGTAGAGTCAAAACCCCACTCGCCATGCTACGCCTAGGTGCGGGACTAAAGGGGTGGCGACCCTTGCAGGGCATATCCAGGAGATAGTAATAGTGTGGTTTGACTCGATCAGAGGGGAGGGCGGGAGGAGGAAGGCGGGCAAAGTCAAGGTCTGGGAGGGATGCGGAAGGAAAGTTGAAGGGTTTGCCCCCCCTGAACGGACGGAACGTCAGTATTGCGTCACAATCACTGTAAGAGAAGACCAAACCTTTCGAGCGGGCGAAGATCCTCATTTGATTCCTGGTACGGAGGATTTGTTCAGGTGATGTGGGCGGCTGCAAAGTTGAAAATTAGCTGATGACTGTTTCCTCTTTTTCTCACTTCTCCTAAATTATGGGCAGAAGTATATAGCTGTAGTAATGAGGTAGGGAAAAAGAAAAAAAACGGTGCCTCGAGTGAGAGCTGTGAGAGCTTTTCATCGAACAGAAATCTTCGAAATCCAGAATCAAAAATTGACTGAGGTTCACATCATAAGGGAAGCGTTTGCACACTCAAACCGCGCTCCCATCATGGTTTCATACTTTTTACAATCCGTAAAACCTCAGAGAAAAGGTTAACCATCGATTACGGGCGGTTGCAGTCACGTTCGCGACTCAAGAACCTGAAATTATAGCGCCGTGTAACTCGGTTGCAAATCTCACAACTGCAGGAGAGCGTGCGAAGAATGCGAAGATCGACTCACGTGTGCAAGAGGAAAAAATAGAACAAAAAAAACACAGAGACTATCAGTCAGCACAGAGACAAAACAAGCTTGTTTTCTAAATTCTAAAATCTGGGCGCCCTCTTTTCTCTTTCTCCAGTCCACCCAGTGAGTCACCCACCACATGCGGCGTCCAGTCAATTGAAGAAAAGGAAGGATTGATTCACAGCTAAAAACTTTATACTTCTCTTCTGAACTTCTCTAAAACATAAAATTAGGCATCGAGGGAGAGGCCGAGGGAGAGGCCGTTGCTAGCAAGGTCAAATTTCATCCGGAAAGACCCAAGATGAAAGGGGCAAAGCAGCTATAAACAGCTGCAGCTTCTCTTGATGCTTTTTCGAGCTACTGTAGGCGGTTGGAAGGGCTCTGAGGGTAGGTCACGGTGTCTTCTTCACCAAAGATCAGGGAGAATCCAGGAGTTCGTGGATGGAAGGAAGGCCGTGACCTGTCAGGAGTGGGAGGCGCGAAAAAAATGTTTGTCGCTTCAAATCCTGACTGTCCTGACTGCTTCTTCACAAGATCCGCAAAATCCGAAAATTTCAGTTCAGTCGAGATCAACAGAAGGCTATCGTTGTGCCCATAAACAAGGTTAATGAAAATAGGACCTCCTCTCGTTCAGGTCACCTCCACGGATTTCCCTTTCTTCATTCCTTCTTTCGTTCTTTCTCCCCTCACTCACCTTCCAACTTGTAACGCGTGGCTCCGAGACCTCGAGCGATACTATCGCGCGCGTTTGGGGAAACTTTGAGTTTGTACATTCGGCCCCGAACGACTTGAACGCGGGCTTGCGATACAAGCCGCCTATGGCGCGTTGCAGGACGAGTCATCATCATTCTGACTTTCTGTTACTGATACTGAACTCTTCTTGGATTTTGGTGGTTGTTGCTGTCGACATCGACACATGGACTGCTCACCACAACGAGTGACACCGGTCGTCAACAATTGATGAAAAAACACCAAGAAAAGAACGCCATGGCCAAGCAAAACTCGTTCTGATGCGGGATTTCAAGACTCTCTTTTCCAGGCAAGAATTTCCAGTCTTACGATTGCGGTGCGAGTTGTTTAATTCTTTTTTCTTTCGGGTTCTTTCCTGACCGTCAATCACAGTAAAAAATATAAGTCACACTTCGGAGCTCGGCTGGACTCGCTTTGGTTTTGTCCCACTCCAAATTTAAGGATTGGTTTGTTAGGACTTCTTCAAGACTTATCATGGAGCTGTTGGAGTAGTACTAGCATCCGGTAAACCGAGTACAGACAGTGAAAACGAGGACCTTCGGATACCACAGCCAATTTGAAGTTGGACGGTTAGTGTGTGACATAATGGGGCGACTAAGACCCCGTTGGAAAAAGGGTCATCACAGGGGATCGACCGTTTCTACGTAAACGCCTAGAAGGTATAACAACACTAAAGAATATGTATACAAGCGTGGGCTCGATTAAACAACTTGTACTCCCCTATTAGCCATCTTTTGAGTCAAATCGAGGGGGAAAAAACTGCGACTTCTGGCATCTCCATCTTTCTTCCGAGTTTTCCACCTTCTTCCCAGATATGGAACATTATGCCTTGCTAATAAATTTCATCTTTCTCCTGCCTCAGCCTCCGTAATCTTTTCGGGGCATTTCGGTGCACCAGTGAGTGGAGCAGTACTAGTCATTGCGCAAAACAAGAGCCCCCTCACAACAACTCTCTATCCTTGTTTACAGTAGCACTGTCAAGTAGGGGATCTCATCGAAGTGGAATTCGTCTCGCCATCTGGGAATAACTACTGGGGAATTAATATAAATCTCCTCTCATAGGTAGGGCCTCCCTCCCAAGGATGGATTTATCAGATTTCATTTAATAGCTCAAACGCTAAGTGAGATGCTTTTAGTTTAAGTCCTAACGTCTGTGTAAACGCTGGCCAGGCTGGAGTGGACGTGCGTCTCTTACGAGAATATCTCTTTGTTATTGCACTACTAAATTATGACGTAAATCAAGCAACGTCAACAGAGTCTTTTCTCGATTCTCGTGAGATCATGTGAGATCTTCAGAATTTACCATGCTTACTCATATTGGAGTCTTATTCTCACAAGTACAATAGCCCATACGGTGAGTTGCCTAAGCCCCTGTAAAGTCGCACGGTACTGACACCGACAAAACCGTACAACCATATATCACACATTAGAGAGAAGTGAGGTTGAAGAAAGTTGAAGAGCAGCAAAGAAATCAAAGATGGGAGAAATCGTCGACGAACCTGATGGGGCGTAATGGCTACACACCTGCCCTTACACAAGCAATTAGCTTGTGCTCTTTACGAGTTCTTGCTGTCTTGATTTCCCCGGCTTCTTGACGACCTCCATCACCAAGGCCTTCTGCTTCTCTACGATGCGACATACTGTTCAAAGGGTAAGAGTACAATAGTACTTGGATGACTTAGAATAAGCTAACAAACTTATTAATATAAAGACGAAATTGTATCCAGCAATTGCGATGAGGCGGTAGTAGTTTCGGATAATTAGTTGACTGAGGATTACCTGTCCACTGGAGGTATGTTGTAGAGAGGATGAATTTGTCCACAGTCCTGACTCTGGCTAATTCCCCGTAAGATTTTGGTCACTGGAATGGATAATGTCGTTACCAAAATCAGCTAGATGATAGCGAAGGCTCTATCATGCTCTATCAGGACAGCATTCTGAGCTACTCTGTTTCTTTGCATCTAGCTGGTCATTTCTATAGTCTTGTGTTCCGCCCATACAAAACAGCTAGTATGTCGTAAGCAAACGAGAGAACGATAGCGCAACGCTGAGAGTGCGTAATAGCACGTTACTGGGACCATGTGTACGGAGGATCTTAGCCAAAGAGCCAAGAAGGCCAAAAGACTAGTAGGACAGCATTAGGCAGGTAGAGAGAGGCGGAGAATAGGAAAGCGCTAGGTACATCAAACTTCCTTTCCTCTGCAGAGAGAAATGAGATAAAAAGATTCCCCCTCCATCCTCTGAGCAGTGAGCAGCAACTTCTCTTGGCCTCCTCCCAGCTCTTCATCAACAGCGAAGAGCTTTGGCGTAAAGCTGTCTGTCGCTGCTGCAGAAAGCAGACAAAGGGGGCCGTACCCGTTTACACTATCAAACAGTAATTGCTGAGACGGTGGTGTGACAGACAGGCCTCAGCCTCCCCGCTCCCTCCTGCCTCCACTGAGTCCACTTCGCAACGCTTCTCTAAGCCTTCCTACCATCCCTAGTAGCTGACTGTGTGTTGGGAAGCAGGAGCTCTCTGAGGAGGCAGCTTTCTGGAGTTCCACTTTCCCTCCCATCAAACTTTTTCTTTCCAGCTACTGAGACAGCGGAGGGACGTTTCTGATATGCTGCTGACTAGCAGCTGGTAGCAGTGCGGACCAAGTCGCGACACCGCCACGAAGTTGTAGTGAGGGCCTAATAGCTCCGCATAATGCAGACGGCGTGAGTGGGATAAGGTAGGAGGAGACAGGCAAAGCTGCAACACAGTATTACTAAGTACTATGAGGAAGAAAAAGGAGTACGGCAACATGTGAGAGGGATCAGGTTGACGAGGAAAGCCATCGGAAGGGAAAAATATCTGAACTGAAAAGAAATAAAACTGCCTCTCTGCGCTCTGCTGCCGAACCCAACAAGAGAGGCGTGAGAGACAGAGAGGGTGACACACAGAGGGAGAGAGAGAGAGAGAGACAGAGAGACAGAGAGAGATTGTATCAAAGGGAGGGAAAAAAAAGGAGAACGCCATCTGCAGAGAGAAACACGCGACATCTTTCCTTCTCCATGTCACACTCCCAATCAAAGCAGCAATCTATCCAAATTCCACTCGGAGGCCCGGAGAGAGAGAAAAAAAAAGAAGAGAGAGAAAAAAAAGAAGAGAGAGAGAGAGGGAAGCAACTGCTAGGTAGAGCGGCCTCCGATCTGAGGAGACCTTGACTTACCAGGCCCTACCTCCACTCCCACCACTTCCTCTAACCGACGCGTTAGGCATGGTAGTGTCTGGAGCTGAGAGGAGGAGAGAGGAGGGAGAGAGCAGGGAAGAAGGAGAAGGAGAAGGAGGAAAATCCTCAGAGGCGCAGAAGAACAAACGACCAAAGTCCTCGCGCACTCAGTGCGGACACCACCCACAGCAATCACCAGCTACTGAGCACTTCGGACTGAGGAGACCCGCAGGAGAGGGCGTGCTACCACTCACAGAGACAGAGAGAGGTACAACGAGAGAGGGGGAACGACTCGAGCGAGCGTGCGAACGAGAGAGAGAGAAAGAGAAAGAGAGAGAGAGAGAAAGAGTGACCGAAGAGTGAAGAACGGAAACTACGGAAACTACGGAGACGCGCGATTCAAGTGCGTAGATACGGAGAGTGCCGTGTCTTCTTCGCAGTGGCGAACACCGGTTGGGTTCTCCTGAAAGTGACAGTGACAGTTTAGGGGTTGTCTCGCGAGTTCTGGTGTCGTGTTTGAAAGAGCCATTTTCGCGGGCTCTCGAGAGCAAGAGAGCAAGGCGGCTCGGTTTGGAGCAGTGATTGGTATTTAGAGCTGAGTTCGCTTGCGAGAGGACCCTTGGAATCCTCCTCGTCGTCAAAATGTGGCAGCAAGGGCAGTTCAACAACGGGAATGGGAATCAGATGAACTCCAACCAAGGCTTCGGAAATGGCATGGGTGGTTTTCAGAATGGCGGCCAAGGTGGCCTCCATGCTTCCCAATTCAACAATCTTCTGCAGCAGCAGCAGCAGCAGAGTCTCCAGCAAATGCAGCAAAATCAGCAACAGCAAAATTCCAACAACTTCGCCATCCAGCAGCAGCTTCAGCTACATGCCAGCCAGCTCCAGAACTGGATGCCGGATGCCAGCATCTTGCAAGCTCTCCAAGCACAAGGCGCTGGGCAATACCGCATCACACTGCGCCCTGGCGGAATGATTTCGGGGTCATCCGACTCGTCCAATGGCCAACAGCAACAACAGATGCAGCAGTATGGATACCAGCCCCAGAATCAGTTCGCCCAGTATTCACACCCGACCCAGATTCTCATGCAGACAAACCAAGGCGGCTCCGGACAGCAGGGTTTCGTCATTCAGGCCCCTGTTCTTGTCCCAGGAGGAATCAACATTCCGCAGCAAACCATGCTCAATCAGCAAAAGCTCGGCATGTACTCCGTCGACGTTGTCAACAACGAGCTTCTAGGAGCTCCCGTCACCTTGTACCAGGCCGGTTCCATTCTACCTCCCGACTTTCAGCGCAAGAAGACTCGCAAGCGCCGCCCAAAAGACCCGCTTGCCCCAAAGCCTGCGCGATATGCGTGGAATTTCTTCTTTAAAGAGCATTACAAACAGATGCGCAATATGGACAATTCTAGGGAGCATTTCGACGTGCAAAAAGCCTTTACGGACATCGGTGCCAACCTCGGAGAGAAGTGGAAGAAGCTCACTCAAGAGGAGCGCGCCCCGTACATGAAGCTCGCTCAAGAAGATAAAAAACGCTACGAGAGAGAGATGCAGGAGTACATGCGCAACGGCTCCGTTCGCCGCTCCACCTCCTCTTCAACCGCAGATTCCCCACCCGAAGATCCTGCCGATGTTGCGTCGTCTGCGCCTGCTAGGGAGAGCCGCAATGGCTCTGCTTCGAGCTCCAACGCCAAGCCGCAGCCTCTGGTTGAGGACGATGAGGATGATGAAGCTGTCGCCCCTGCCGCCGCTGCAGCAGCTCCAGTGTCTTCGTCCACTAGCCCTGAAACCTCCGCCGCGGAGGTGACTCCCTTCAAGCAGGACGGAGCCCAGAAAGCGCCAAGCGAAAATGGGCCTCTTGCCGGAACCAAGCGCAAGGAGATGTCTTCTGATTCTGCTGTGAAGTCTGAAAAAGAAGATGCCGCCTCGGACAGCGATAGCTCTTTAGACGAGCAAATCGACGCAATGAACCCTGCCAAAAAGAGCCGCATCGCTGAAGTGATCAATAATTTCAATGGCGCTATCAACGATGGGGAAATGGAGCTCACCGCGGATATTCTCGTCACTGACGATGATGAAATGTTCATCTTTACCATTCAGCAAAACTTGAGGAAGATTGCGAAGGAGAAGGGCATCAACCTGAACATTGAGGTGGCTGCCAACGGCGAGGAAGCCCTCAAGAAAATTGTTGAGCAGAAGAACAAGTACGCCGTTGTTACCATGGACAAGGAGATGGGCAATATCAACGGAGTTGAGACTGTGAAGCGCATGCGCGAAGCTGGGTATGATGGCTGCGTCGTTGGAGTCAGCTCCAGCGATGCCACTAGCGACTTTAGCGCAGTAGGAGCCGATCAGTCTCTCCTCAAAGGCCCATCTCTCGGCCAACGTGTGTACAATATGATCATCGAAAAGAAGCTCGACTCATCCAAGGAGAAAACCGGTGCCGCGTCTGCAAACAGATCTCCGTCAGAAAAATCAAAATCAGATTCGCCAAAAGCGACCAACGTCACTGCTGTTGAGTCTGGAGCATAAAGCCTCGAAATCCGCTACAAAGCTGCTTCGCAGTCTGGCCTCCGCCTCTCGGCCTGCTGCCCCTTTCATTACTGTCGATTTTTTCCAATCACCACGTCCATGATTTTGTATGTGCCACTTTCGGTGCGCCGCCTTCTGGAGACTAGGCGACGTTAGCTAGTGCATGTTCGTGCCAATGCATGGCCCTTCCTCATTCATTGTCAGATCCCTCTGGCTCGCTAAGTCAGGCCCAATTACCTCATTGCCCAATTGTCTATGTGCATTCTGCCACAGCGGTTCGGTTTCACATTCCGGTGCCTTGCTTATTTCGCCACGAGTACGGTCATTTTGTCTCCACGTCTGAGGAATGGCTCCTCTACCGCATTTTTAAAATCTACTTTTGCCCTGCCATTCTTTCATACATTATATTTCACTCTGCATACTTTTTTCACCATTTTTCGTGACTTGGCCCTTCATTGCTGGCTGTTCTCAATCTCTCTTGTTGAATGCTGGCAAATCATCAATCAAGAGGAGAACCCAAAACCATTTTTCTTGCCTCATCTTGTCTTTCCACTCCAGCAAAGCTACCGAACGAACGCGTAAAATCAATTCTAATTTTTTGCCTTGCACTGCCCAAAGAAACCGTGACGGTGCCCTGCCATCCATCGCTTTCCCATCCCATGCCTTCCTTCTTCTCCAGCCTGACAATCCACACACGATCAAGTCGCAATAACTAAATCATACTAAATCACTTAACCCTAGGATAGAGGTGCTAGCGTTTACAGCTAGTTAAAGTGTCGCCACTGTCTGCCAACGGCTATCCATGCCAAAGCCAAGTCCTTCCGAAGTGGTAAGAAGTGAAGAATGAAGAGTGAAGAATGAAGAGTGCAGAGCAGTGGTGCACACAAAACGCGCACGGGCTCGAAAGAGAAAAGTGCCGCGTATTGCGGGGGAACGAGCTGTGTCACCCACCTGACCACCCTACCGGCCTACCCAGTGGCGCTCAATAAAGAGGCAAAATGAAGCAAGCTCAACTACAGGCGATGTGCAAGCCCACATCAGGTCCGGTGCAGGAGGACCCTCATGCCTACAGGTTCAAGACGCTACGCAACGAAGAGCAACGCGAGCAACGCAAGAAACTCGGGAGCGCCAGGAAACAAGGCAAGGTCACGGGCAAGAACTCCGCAGCGATGAAAGAAAAAGGAAAGCGGGCCAAGAACGCACTTAGCTTGGGGCTCGATATTACTGTCAAGAGTTTGACAAGGGAAGCAAGGCTTCAGGCCGAGGTGGCTGCCAACGCGAATATTGCGAGACGAGCTTGGGCGAAGAGCAAAGCCGATCACGACGAAGTGAAATACTCGGACAGCGAAGACGATCTCTCTCCCCTGTCGGACGGCGAAAGGTTTTGGAATCCCTTGCGCGCCCGCCTCACGGTGGACGATGAGATCGACCTTCGTTCCATTGACAAGTGGGTGACATCTCCAACCCCACCACATGATGACGGTGATGGTGATGGTGAGACTCCTCGCAGCGAGTCGCCTCGCTCTGACTTGTCACCATCTGCTCTACGGCAAAGCATCTCTGGGTTGGAGGCAGCTCGACTTGAGCGAGTGCAGTTGTTGGCCGCAATGAGACGCGACACCCTCTTGGGACATAGTAAACCCACGAGGAGTTTGCGATCGCCTAGCAAGAGTCCTAAAACTGAATTCAGCGAGGAAGAAGAACCCTTTAGTGAAGACGACGTCAAACGGCGACCTTCCGACCTGAATGAGTATAACTCGAGCGGGAGCATCACCTCACCTGAATCGCCTCTCAGATATAGCACGAGGCGATCTATATCACCTGCCTCACCATCACCGCCGAGGAGATTTGCTCAATCTCCACAACTCCTCTCGCTCTCTTCGCCAAGAAGCGGCTCTCCGTTGCTCGCTAGCCCTGGCTTTGGCTCTCCGTGCAGGTCCCCGCGCTCGGATGGCGGGCTCTCTGAGAGTTTTGCTCCGAGGACCGGGCGAACTGGGTCCCCGACCCACTCTGATCGTCGCCGGTACAGGTCGACATCCCCATTGAGATCGTTACCTTCACGAGTGGGGGACGAGAGGGCATTCGACTTCACGACAGTCTCTGTTCGCGAACGAAATGCTCTTGAGTACGAGAGGGAGAAGGCCCTTCGCGAGGCGGAAGAAATGAAAGCATGCTCATTTAAATTTCGTGCTCGCCCTGTTCCAGTGTCGACTCTCCTCCCGCAGTACTCTCACATGGTGGAGGTTGCAGAGGCAAGATCATTGGGCCGCAAGCTCGAGCGAAAGCGCCTGCTGCAGCAAACTCAACAGCCCTTCGTTGGTGTCGAAGCCAGATACCGGCACCAGCAAATTAAACGAGAGATCAAGAAGGAGCAAAACCAACAGAGCGAAATATTGGCTAGCAAACAGCGACGCACCCCAAAGTCGCATGCTCATAAGTTTGCGGACGCGGAGTCCACCAGATTAAGAGAGGAGGCCCTTGAGAGGGAGCGCAGAGAGAGAATCGACAGACGAGCCCAAAAGCTGTTGCGGGAATCCACACTGCCCTCTAGCTTCGAACAGCATGAACGGTCGAGTTCTAGGCGGAAGGCCAGATCGGTGGCTGATCCAAATTGTACGTTCAAGCCTGAGGTCAACACTCGTGTGCCCGATTTCGAAGCCTCAAAGCAGCTATGGCTCACCAACCTGCAGAAGGCCCGAGTGAGCAACCAAACCACAAAGCCCGACGTTTCAGATCTCAGAATGTTCAGTGAGGCGGCGCAAAGCAGAACCGATGCGCAAAAGAAGAGACGCCAGATGAAGCGCCTGGAACAGGAGCGGGCAGAGCAAGAAGCCTCTCATGAGTCTCGCATGAAACGGCTCGCTAGCAGAGTGACAGAGCGCACCGACCAAGTTCAAATGACGCGAACGCAGGAACTGCGTATGCGCAAGTCCTCCGAAGGACGTGCCAAGTCGTCTCTGGAGGAGCGCGAGAGGCAGGCGGCTCAGCAGGAGCGCGAGCGGAAAATGCGATTAGCTTCGCAAAAGGTGCGAGAGATCGTAGCTCAGAGCGAGCAAGAGCGCGCTGCCACCAGTGGCTACTTGAGCCTTCAGGCCGCCATGGAAAAGGCGAAGCAAAAGGCGAAGGAAGCCAGGCGCGCAACGCGCGATCGCCAGTCGATTTCAACGCACGCGAATGCTATTCGGCCAACACTCTTGCAGCGCAGCTCCGAGGCCCTTCGCCGCACGGAACGCAGGCAAGTTGCCCTCGCGAGAGTCGCTGCTACGTTGGTCTCTACCAGTGCAACGGACAAAGTGCTCTCGCAGTCAGAGCTCGAGCAGGTGCACGACCACATCAACGACGCGCTCTAGGCCCTTGTTCGGTCGTTTTCGCCACTTGGGTTCCGGCCGCTCCTCTGCCCGGTTCGTAAGTTTTCCTGTCTTTTTTTTGGAAGTTCTCGTTCGTTCCCCAGCTCGCCTCTATCCATCCATTCGTTCGCCAGACCGCACGAATGAAGTTCGAGTATGGAAACTTGGCCGAGCAGAGTAGTATACACTGCATGATGGATCCCAAAGTCAAACAAATTGCTCAAGAATCTGGACGTAAAGTTTCAGCTCGAAGAGTTTTTGCGGCCAATATTTTGTCACGTGGAAACATATGGAGAGGACTTGCCCGGTTCAGAAGCGCACATGCGTACGACAACAGGATCATAGTTCGCAACACAACGAAGCGCGCCGTGGAGAGTCAAGCCACTCATCCAGCAAAACGGTGACAACCGTTCATGGAATCAACAAGATGGACTGCAAAGTCTGATATGAAACGAGGATCGAAGCGCAAACGTCAAGTCCAGAGCCCTTCCAAATCTCCATGGATTAACTGTAAATAAATGTTAGTGTCACTCTCTTCTTGTGCATTCTCCGTTTTCCACTCCTTTAGCTACATTATCGCCGTCAGCTATTCTGTCAAGGGAAAAAAGAGTTCCACCATAAACCCCTTCAGTACTTTGTCATACCGCCGCCGGGCTTGGGAGCCAGTCAGCGGTCCGCCAGCCTGAGGACACCATCGTTTCACGACGTACCCAGCACACTCAGTCTGCTCAAAACGGCAACCGATTCTTGACTTCGCCCTCATTCTCCTTTAAATCATCGTATACGCGTCATGCCTTTGCTGTGCCCAATCGCCACGCAGTTTGTTCGCTAAGTTAGAAGGAACCATTATGTTTTTGTGTTTCTGTTTTGAGGTTGATTGATCTTTCATGTCATTTCAATGGATTGATGGATTGATCGATTGATCGGTTGATTTTTGTTATTTTGATTGACAGATTGATTGATTGATTGACTGTGAACCACAGTACGAATCAAATTTGTGTTTCAGTGATTTCAGTTCTGGAGTTCTATTTAGACTCTCTAGAGAGGAATAGGTGTCAGAACCAGAACTGATTTTAATTAACATGTAAATACCGGTATCATGGGTTCCAGTAACGAACAACGAACCGTGTGGGATAAGGTATCGTCAACGACTGCTACTAAAACTCCTTGTGACTATGGTTTGCATAAGAATGACTGCCGTCTGTGCTATCTTTCGTTATTGTTCCTTGTCCCACTTTTCGATCTCTTCAACTGGTACTACTGTTTCTCTTCGCAGATGGTTATCACTCTCCCTCTTCACTGCGATCAGCGTAAGTCTCAATAGCGCTATCCGGTACGCTCATGGGCCAAACGGGGATCTTAGACCGAGTATGGTAGGCACTCTCCTCCTTCCTAATCTCCTTTGTACAGACTTGACTAGTGCTGTTTCGATCCCCTAGTGTACCGGTACCGTAGCAGTTCTCCTCCTAGAACATATCACTAGCAAGCACTGCCCTCACTCCTAGCTACGTAGATAGAAACGTTCAGAGTTGGGTAGCTGAACGATTCCTTGCGTAGGGTCACTAGGCGAATGTGATGGGAGTGCGTGCAGATCATTCTGCCAGCACTAGTAGAAGGATAAGAAAGAGAGGTAGGTGCTGGTAAGCCTAAGTTGTAAGTTATGTGTTGTTTGTTTTGATCTGCGTTGTCTGAATAGTCTGAATAGTCTGAATTCTGAATGATCGACGAGTGAGATGAGTCCACACCCACTCACTCACTAACTCACATTCAGTCTCTCGCGGTGCCGCAGTGAAGAGAGCACGCAAGTAAGGAAGCAAGCAAGTAAGAAAGGAAGAAGGAAGGCGCGTTCGGGCCACTCCAAAGTCGGAGATCAGAGGAGAGAAGAGAAGAGCGCACGCAGAGTCCTTAAAAAGGTCGCAGCTGCGGCAAAGTGGCCAAGTGGCCAAGTGTGGACAAGTGTGGCCAAGTGTTGCGAAGTGTGGCCAAGTGTGGCCAAGTGGCAGTCGCTGTGCGGGTAATTAGGACGGGGCTTGTTGGGTCGTTGGGTCGTCAGGTCGGCTTGGAGACGGCGGAAGAGTGGGAAGAGTGGGAAGAGTGGGAGTGCAGTGGAGAGAATGGCGGCTGGGTTGCTGCTTCTGTGTGTTTCTGCGGCGCTGGGATTGAGCGCCGGGCAAGTGTCTTCTGGGTTTGAGTCCGGCGTGAATGTGGTGCTGGACGAGAACAATGCGGCGCGCACGTGCCTTTCGGTGATGGCTGATGGCAAGACTTTGGAGCTTCGACAGGATTGCAGCCCTTCCGACCCCGCACAGGTCTGGTACTACTTTTCGGACCGCAGCTTCGGGACGCAAAGTGCCAAAATCAAAGATTATAGCGACAATGCTGGGGCTGTGCAGGTGTATGGCGACTCGTACGTTTCGAGATCGCCTCTGGAGGGTAGCTTTGCTTTCCTGAACGGCGGCAAGATCCGAAACGAACAGAACGGCAAGTGTCTCGCAGTGGGATTTTTCGTGCAATCGCCACAAACCCAACTTGTCAAGTTTGATGACTGCTCTGTCGCACCCGGGTGGAAGCTGACGGCTGCGAGCCTTTCATACGTCGACCGGTCTAACATGCCCGTCATCCAGCAAGTTCCCAAAGTGATTCAATCGACACCTCAGGTTGGGCAAAGCACTCCTCAGATCATCTCTCAAACAACTCCGCAGATCACTTCGAGTGCTCCACAGGTTATCATGAACGGTGGTGCCGGAGGCTCAGAAGTGCCCGTTGTTTCCCGCCAAACGCCGAAGCAAGCAATCATCAACCACGGAGGCAGGCCACAGCGTTCTGATCACTATCTGTGCATCTGTCTTATTTCAAACAAGGACGATGACTGCCTGAACGCGGTCAAAGCCGCATGCACTATCGGACACATTCCTGCAGAATACTGCAAAGAGTCCTTTGAAGAAGGCGAGCATGACCGCATCTCTTCTCATATTCTTAACATGATCAACTCTGGCGCCAAGTGTCCAAGCGCAGATCTGGAACAGATTCGCAAGCAGGCCGCTGATGCCAAACTGCCCACCCACAGGTTCCACGGGGAGCAGGTGGTCACTTCGGAAGATCACTATCTTTGCGTGTGCCTCTCCACGGACGGCAAAGACGCTGAGCTGAACAAACAGTGCGAGGACGCTGTGCGCGTGGCGTGCATGGTCGGCCACATCCCTGAAGCTGACTGTTTTGCTTCATTTGATGATGCGGACCATGCTCAGATTATCAATCATATTCTACGCCTCATCGACTCCGGGGCGAACTGCGCGCAAAATTTGGAGACCAAGATGAGCAAGACATGCCCTGCTCCGCCATGCTACAATACTCAGCGCCATTCCCTCAAGGTCAAAAAGGAGCCTCATTATCTGTGTGTTTGTCTCGAAGACAGGTTGTCCGTACAGTGCCAGGAGATGGTGCAGCGCGCTTGCAAAGAAGGTTCGATTCCAAAACAAGACTGTGATGTGGCGTTCAAAGCCGACTACAAACATGCAGTTGTTCGTCACGTGATGCATTTGATCGACCATGGGTCGGAATGTGCGGTCGGTGGAGTGGGGTACCTCACTTTCACAAACAACAGGTGCCATTGCAAACAAGAGTGGAAGGCACCGAATGGCGAACTTTTGAAGTTCCCCGACAACTGCAAAGACCCAGGAAATCAGCGCGGATTTAGTTGGTGCGAAACTTACGCAGACGAAGGTTGTGTCGGCGTCGGAGATAGCATGAGCTGGGATCGTTGCGACCATCCACAGCACCCACGCTATCATCTGGGCCAATTTGCACAGACTTCTATCGGTAAGATTACGCCAGTTGATCACTACCTGTGCGTTTGCGTGGATAAGTCCGCGACCGACGAAGGATGCGAGGCTGCTGTAAAGGCTGCTTGCATGGTGGGGCATATTGACAGTGACAACTGCGCGAAATCTTTCCAAGAAGACGATCACGAAGCAATCTCTAAGGAGATAATCGAGCTGATATCGAATGGCGCAAAGTGTAACAACGTCGAAATTGGCTTCTCCAGCGAGGTAAGCTCCTTCGAACAGGTTCCTTACACGTCTATTGCAAGCGGATGCGGCCATGGCGTTCTTCAAGGCGACAATTCTTGCGCTTGTGCTCCTGGGTATGCCGGAGCCCGATGTGATTATTGCTCTGATGGCTTCGTTGGGTACCCCGACTGCTCTCCAAAGAAGGATTGCGACCCGCCGTGCCATTACGGGACCTGTAACTTTCATGCTGGCACGTGCGAGTGCCCGCCAAACCGAAAGGGGGCAACTTGCGAAGAATGTGAATCTGGATACTCTGGCGGTGAGTGCTCCCCTTCGTTTATATCAGCGCGGAGCCCTGGCATGTGGTTCCTGCTCTTGATCATTGGCGGAGCTCTGTATGCTTGCTGTTGCACGCCTTTTGGAGCGCGCGTACTGGAAAATTTGCCAGGTAGATCCAACGATCCAAGTGGCGTCTACTCGCACCTCAACCAGGATGTCGATTATTTTGATGATGACGATGAGAAGACCTTAGATGTGGAGTCCTCGGCGGAAGAGTTGAGCGGGATGGCATTTGCCCCCACACCAAGTACTGAGAAACCAGCTGCGCCAAGTCGGCCGACTCATGCGCACAGCGGTCTTGCAATCTAGATTTGAGATTTTCGGGCAGTGCCACACACACACTCTCTCTCCCTAGCTTTCGCGGTGAAGGTTTTTTGGCAAGCTGTTCTGCCTTTTAAAAATATGTAGCAAGTGCGTTTCCAGAGAGAGAGAGAGAGAGAAGAAGAAACTTTTATTTCGCAAATGTCGCTCAGCGCTTTGCGGTGAACCAAGGAAATTGTACAAGACTTTAGATTCAGGAATTCGTGATTTCTTTTTATCCACAATTGTTCAACCTGAGCTCAGCAAAATTGCATCAAGCTCAAAAGCGCCTTGCTTGTGCGATTTCTGCAAGTGCCTCGCGGAGCTGAGAGTTACTCAAAATCGAATGATCTCGAAGTAATACCTTGAAGTGCTGCACTCTGGAGAGGGCATCCACACGCTTCTCCTCAAGCTCAGCCCGAACATTCCGAGCATTCGAAATTACACTTTCAGGAAAACCAAGGTGCTCAGCAAGACAGATCCCATAATCCAGGCCCTCAAGTGGCAGCGATTGTTGTTCGTGGATAGTTGAGCGAGACTTTATCTCATATGCTTGGACTAATTCCCCGCCAGATTCTGACGGCAAAGTTGGTTCAAAATACCAGATCTTATGGCAAAGAGCGCTCAGCTGCCCGAAGTGCGTAGCAAAGAGAGTTGTCGTGTTTGGTCGATGTAAAAGAGCTTCCGCGATGGCATATGCCAGAGCAAAACCTTCTTTGGTACTCGTTCCTCTGCCGAGCTCATCAATCAAGACGATTTGCTGCCGCTCCTTTCGGAAGTCGGACGACAAGATATAAGCTGTTTCGGTCATCTCTAGACTGAATGTTGAAGCATTTGCCTCGAGATTGTCCTCCGTCCCAATACGTGCAAAGATTCGATCACAGAGTGGGAGACAGGCCCTCTCTGCTGGGACATAGGATCCCATGTGAGACAAGATAACCTGCAAAGCAACAAGTTTCAGCAGAGTGCTCTTTCCTGAGCAGTTTGGGCCCACGACCACCGCTAGTCTCTCTTTTTCGTCTAGTGCAAAATGGCAGGGCACAAAGTCTTCTGCATTCTCCAGCGCAGATTGCACCAATGGATGTCTTCCACCGGTGATACACAGCGCTTTCCCTCCTGTACCGGGAAAGAAAATTTCTGGCCTTGTGCACTGGTTCTCTAGACTGAAAACCGCAAGACACTGCATCAAGTCGAGCAAAGACGTGAGGTCAGACACTTCGTACAGAAAAGGGAGTGCGCGGCCCACAGACGCCCTAATGTCCGAAAGTTGCACTTCGGTCCGTCGAAAGGCCTCATTTGCCGCTTGTTCTTGTCGAAGGTTGAGTGCGTCCAGATGCTCTGTAGAGCAATCCACTACAGTTTTCTGGAAGGCGGGACGAACAAATCCACTCGACATTTGGGAGCTCTGAAATTTCTTGCGAGGGATGCGAATGTGGTATCCTCGTTTCGCAGAGAACCGTAATGAGACTGGAATTGAAGTAAAGGTTTGTCCAAGCGAACGCACGTACTCCTTCATCTCTTTGATGGTTGCATGAAAACTAGCTCGCGCCACATCAAGCACACCGTCAATCCCAGGCCGAATACAAAAAATTGCCTCGACGCGCTGTTCTTCGGCGTTACGGTGAAAGTTGGTGTCAGAGCACAACTTCCCCCCAACCTCCTCCAGCAACTTTTCGCAGGTAGGGGCTTCTCGAGAGAGCGCCCCCGACATTCGCTTAGCAATTGCACATTCGAGGTTTGAGAGCACGAGCGCAAGCTCGGGCAAGAGCTGTAAACATTCTCTTAGGCGAATGATGTTGTCCGCTTCGCGCTTGAGAGTAAGCATCGTGTACGTTCTTGGCAACACTGCGTAGTGCGAGGTTAACTGGTCAAGATCGTGGAGCTGTGGCAGGAGCTGCCGGATCTTATCCAAAATGGCCTGATTTTCCAAAAGCTCCTGAATGATATTTTGCCGCTCCTGGATAACTTCGTGGTCAGATTTTGGACAGGCTAGTTCCGCGCGAAGCAAGCGATGGCCTGGCTTTGTCACGGTATAATTTAACAAGTCAATCAGGCAACTATTTTCGACGCGATTATCCCGCAACACGTCGCGCCGGTTTGCAAGTAGCTCAAGATTCC
The DNA here is from genome assembly GCA_012862575.1 of Parietichytrium sp. I65-24A. Taxonomy (NCBI): domain Eukaryota; class Bigyra; order Thraustochytrida; family Thraustochytriidae; genus Parietichytrium; species Parietichytrium sp. I65-24A. The sequence goes on from BLSF01000058.1 coordinate 264,278, forward strand.
GCACGCAAGCTGAGTATCACCTCAATATTGGTCAGTGGCCACAGTTCCAACTCGTCCGATGTAGATCTGAAGAGAAAAGCCATAGCACTTACTTGCGTCCATCACCAGCCTACCTTCCATGTCGTCATCGATTTTGACTTTGAGAGAGTGCTTGGCAAATACTGCTTCTTCATGTTCCTCAACGTGTCTCAAAAGCGCCGCAGACGCTGCGCGAGCCAGATGCCTTCGTTCGAGATCTGTAGGATCCTGCGATTCAATAAATGTCCCTGTTAGCTACCGTCAAATTGACGGTGATTCCACGCAATTCACTTACCAACTGGGTGCATGCCAGAGATGTGAGGTACTCCATTCCGGAATCTTCTGAGAAATGCCTTCGTGGAGCGGGAGTCATTTCCAGTCCTGCGGATCGAAGGGTTTCGACGAGCGAAGACTTGGCGTGTGTAGATGGGTACAGAATCAGGGGCGCCTCGCCAAGGGTCCTCAGCGTCCATTCGTACAGCCTGTTGTCTGGGACCTGAAACAGTCTCAGCGACGGATTCTCCAAATCCATCAAAGCTATACCCACTTCCCCTGTCGCGCCGCGAGTGTTAAAAAACATGAATCGATTCTCACAGTCAGATCAACTACCACAGTTTTCCGTCCCAGATGAACGTACAGTTCCGGTTTCCAATCACCGCTGCAACCGCTTTGCGCGACATTACTTCTCCTTGTTTGCTCTGCTTGCGTCAAGCCCAACCCCTGCTCACGTTCTTGTTTCTGTCAATCGAAAGGTCTGACCGGAGCACGACGAACCCTTCAATTGTGACAGCGCCAAGTGTGAAGAACCACGAAAGCCGGTTCCCCGCTCACGCTTCTCTCCTTTTATTGGTTCCGGTCCCGGTTCTCGTCTTGAACCAGGTTCCGCTCCGGGTTCCGGTTCTTCGAGGCACCGTAGTATGGAGCCGTAGTTTTCTCCTATATGTGCAGCACACTGTTTGTTCATGTCGTGAAATGTTGAAGTATTCTAATTTAGAACTGAATAGATAAACGGTGCGATGCAAAAGACGAGTTGTGTATCAAAAAGTCGCTGACATAAGTTTCGTGAAGACTTGGGTTTTGCCTTTTTTTTTTTTCGAAGTGTGCAGCTTGACTGTGAATTTGCAATTGAGAGAGGAGAGCGATGTTGAGAGACGGAACGAGGCGCCCTTTCTGTTGCACGGCATTTTAAGACCTCAGCGGTGGCTGACTGGGCTTTTCGCCTGCCTTCAATTGTAAATTTGAGTCGATTTTTACAGCAAAAAAGCTGTGCGGGGAAAAAGAGAAGCAGCAAAACTGCAATGGTCAAAGCTATTTCAATCTGCTTGTAGTTTTGCTTTATGAAAGAATTGATTTCAACTGCGTCGCTGCACATCCGCAAAGTTCCGCTTGCGAAAGGGAAAGGCAGCCTAAGCAGAGTAGAGATCAGAAACGGAGGAGAGAATCTTGGCCTTGTCGCCGGAACGATCAATCTTGAAGACGAACTGCTCTGGGATTGGCTTCTCTACAGTCTCGCCGTCCTCACTGAAGGACAGGTTCATTTCGCTGCTCTTCGCAGCAATGACCTGGAAGTCAGCGTTGTCCTGAGTCTCCTTGGAGAGGGTGATGTGGCAACCGTCGGTCTTGTCAATGGCAACGGAGAGGACAGATGCTCCAGGCTTCATGAAAACTTTGATGCGCTGGCAGTTGGAGATTTCGATGGTGCTCATGACGGAGTCAACATGAATCTCAATCAAGCTGCAGTTATCCACCTGGACGGAGTTGCACTTGCCGTTGATCTCGATCTTGCCTGGCTTGCCCTTCTCTCCCTTGCACTTGTACAAGCTCACGCTCTTCTTGAAGCTGTCCACGTCCACAGTCTCATTGGCAACGCCAGTCACGTCGATCAAATTTGGGTTCTTCATTTTGCCTTTGCTGGCTGCCTTTGTCTTTCTAAAGCGACCAACGTTCAACACGCGACAAACGCACACCGGAGGAGCAACAACATTTGGTTAGAAACAAACTCCGCAAAGCAACCGCCGCCGAACGCTTGCGCTCCCGCCCCCCACATCCGGGCCAATCACTGCGACACCGATGGGATCGGGCGGGATCATCGCACTCTGTAGCTCCTGCGTGACTTACCTGTGACCTTTCAAGTGCAAGTGTTGAAGCGTTGAAGCGTTGAGGATCTGCCCAGTCTGTTCCGCCTGCTTTCTGCTTTGCGGATCTATCTATGCAATATCTATGCCATCTATCTATCTATCTATCTCCCCTTCGCCCACTTCGCCCATCTTCTCATATCTTCTCCCTTCCTGTTCTTCTCAGTTCTCTTTGCAAATCTGAATTCTGCTAATTCTGCTCTCCAAATACTCCAAATCTGTATTATGCGCTAGCTGGTTCATACCTGGCTCTACCCACAGACTATTGTCGGTTAGAATAAAGAGCTCTAGCAGTGGGTTGGTGGTACTGTACCAACTGTACCCAAAAGGTAGATACTTGTACAGGATTCCCCAAGCATGCACTACCGTAACAATCTCTTGTCGTCGCTAAGATTGCCTTACTCGCAAAAAAGTAATCTTTTCCAACAGAAGTCATGCAAGCTCTAGTAGCAGCTATACGAAACTTATACCCTTGGAGTGAGAATAGGAACGGGTAGTATGTCAGTATGACCGTCGCGAGGTGGGCAGAGTGGGCAGGAAGGGATGGTGATCTTGGCACACATGGTGAAGCAAAGGGACAAAAAGATCCAAGATGGCGTCAAGTCTTGCAAGCTGCAGCCGCCTCAACATTGCACAACAAAGGAGAAAAAACTTGTGTATACTTTTACAGCCAATTTGCACAAGGAACGAAACTCAGACAGGAAAGCATCTTTCAAAGTGGCGACTCTAATTCTGCGAGAATGCATCCACGTATCCTTTAATCCCGTTTCTGGCCATCTGCAGTGGTCACGCATCTCGAGATTTCTTTCCACGTGTGCCTGCAAATAAGAGCGGGTACGACGATCCACAGAATCCCGCAGAACCAAAAGCCAAACCAGAAAAACAAGAGTCTCTGAAAGGAGAACGCTTCAGAGATTGATTCTGGCCAGCCGCCCAAATGCGGAAAGCTCTGCAAGGCTTCCGGAATGTAAAAGTACCATACACCAGTCGCATGAAGGACAGAAACGAAGAATGCTGCGAGGTGTCTGTATGGCTTATTCCTGTGGTAAGCATAAAAGGCGAGAATACCAAAGGGGGATTGGAAGAACAGCTCCAACATACTCGTCATGAAGACTGGGGCCCCGGCATCGCTGACGCATCGAAGGGTTGGGTTAGGTTGGGACAAGGACGAATTTCTGCGCACAGGATTCATCATACCAAATACAAACTTACGTAAACACTCCAAGGTGGTACCTTGGCTCAACTTTCAGATACTGGCGTGACATTTCGTCCATCATCTGAAACTGCCCGCTCACGACATCAAGAAATAAGTTGAAGTAGACTAATGGGAGAAAGCGTCCATAAAGTGAGTGAGATTCCAGTTCCGCAAGTATTTTATTGCGCTGCGCGGTACGCATACAAAGACGTACCTCCGTTCATCAAGAACCAGTTTGCCAGCATAGCATCTCTCCCCGAGAGCTGCACACACTTTCCACTGAACGTAACGTACTGCACAATACCCAGATACGCCAGGGACGCGATCATCATGGGGGTTGTGAGGTACTGAACAGCTCCCGCGACATCACCCACGTACAAGAGCGGCACCAGCACCACCGCCGCGGTGAACAACACTGTTGGATCGCGAAGCATTGTGTTGGGCAACACGTCTGCAGGGAGACACCCAGACAGGTTATGCAGAGTGCAGCACCACCTCTTCGCGGCAACCAACAACCCACTCTTGGCACAGGTACTCGAGTATCACTGACTGTGCCCGATGCTCCCTATTCGTCCCTCGGTTTCCAACATCTTTGTATATCTTTCTTTCCTTGTCTTCGTTCACTCTCAATCAATTCAATCAATCAGTCAACATCAGTCAACAACAAAGAGAGCGCATTCACTCCAAGTTCGCGCACACCCGTATTGCTACTATCGTGTCTACGTAATAGTATAGGGCATTAAACTACTAAACGCTACTATAAGATGGGAGTACTACCACTAGTAAGTACACTACCAAGACGAGTTTTTTATAGATGCGTGCTGACTGGACTGAAGTAACAAGAATTTCACGGCAGAGAACGACACCGGGCAGAATCATGACCGTTCAGGACAAGGAATGTCTACGCGGAAGTAAAGAGCCCGTCGGTTCCAATCGCAGCAGCAGTCGCAGTGCTTGTTGCACCTTCCGGTGACTCGTGAGTCTGTGAATCTGCGACCGGTGCAGCGACGAAGTTCAATTTGACTTGGCGACTTTGTTTGCGGTAGAGCTTCGCTAAGGAGCTCACATGTGTCCGTTTCAGGAATCATGCGCCGCCACCGCTGTGGCACTGCGGCACTGCACTGCGACACTGGCAGCATAGTGACCGTGACTGACACTGCGACACTGGCACTGCAAACTCCAGCTTTTGAACCCACTGTTAGGCGTTTTCAACTCTTGGACTGGGTGATGAAGTGATCCGTGTCTTCCATCAGAAGTCTGATGGTAAACTTTGTCATCAATCAAACTTAGCCGTTGGTGGCTGGAAATTCAAGTTCTCCACGCTTCGTCCAGAGTCTCTCCACTCGGGGTTGTACCTTCCCACTCAGACGCATCTTCGACCGTGATTGGGGTCGAGTAATGGCGCCCAGCTCCCCCCTGGGCACATGGCTTGACGATTGGAGAATTTGTGCGCTCCAAACACAATATTTCCATTTATAGCTTGGTTGTTCTTGGCCGAAAGGGGGGAGGGGTTTTGCCATAGCTGAATGGTGGCAACTTTGACAAGTAGAGTTTCAGGCAGGCCTCTGTCGCAGTGTGGCCACACAAGAAGGAGATTGGTTATTGAATTTGTCAGCAAGCTCTCATTACCGTGTGAGTAGGTGCGTCAACATCGACTGCAATACCGTTCTGTGCGAAGTGGCCCGGCTCGAGGGAGGATTGGCACCACCAAAGTCCAGACGCGGCTCCGGCGCCGGATTTTGCAATGTTGATGGTGGGAAGAAGGACAGAGTGAGAGAGTAGTTGAGTGAGTGAGCGAGCGTGGCGCAGATGGTTTCGTTTCGGCAGCGGAGCACTTCAGCAGTGTCGCCGCTGAGTCAGGCGATTTTGCACCGCGACAACACACTTGCGATTCAGAAGCACCTCCAAGAAGCTGCACAAGGAGTACACAACAAGTTGGATGTTAAGACGTTGGTTCGGCGCGACAAGCAAGCGACATGGCAGACAGCATTCTTCGGAGTGTGGGATTTGATTACACAAACGAGAATTTTCCTCTTCTTCGTCTACCACGCCTCGATTGTATGCATTGCAACGTACGTCTTTCCGTCGACGGATATTGGCTTCGGCTCTATTGATATTTTGGGTTGGGTTGTCGGTCTGTTGGTAACTTTCAGGCAGAATCAAGCGATGATGAGATACTGGGAAGGGAGAACTGCATGGGGAAAGCTAGTGTCTACATCGCGAGACTTTGTGAGGACGATGGTCACCTACTGCAGAGACAAAGACGGGGCCATGTCCGTGGCCATGTATACAGTGGCATTCTCAATCACACTAAAGAACTTTTTGCGCGAGGAAGACATAGCGTGCGATGATGAGGAGCTCAGCCAACTGCTTTCCGATGCCGATCTCGAATTCGTATTGAAGCAAAAGCTGCTCGACCGGCCCTGCGCACTGCTGGATCTCATTTCTGGTATTTTGATGCACTGCATACACGATGGAACGTTGGATCAGTCAACCATCAATCTGATTTTGGAGCCGAAGGTGAGCCAACTGAATGAGGTAATGGGAACTACACATCGCATCAAAACGACTCCACTTCCGATGGTCTATCGTCTCACGCTTGACATTGCGCAAGGGGCTTTTCTCTTGAGTATCCCGTTCAGTTTCCTGCGCGAGTGGAACCCAATTCCGTCTATTCTCGTTTGCACCGTGGTGAACCTCGTCCTCAACGGGCTGGCAAAACTTGGCAATCAATTGGAGAATCCATTCGGAAAGGCTCTCAACAATTTGCCTCTTGGTATGTACACTGCAGATATTATGAAGCAAGCCTTGCATGTCACGGACCGATGGTATAAGCCGAACTCTATTCTTTTCAACAATAAGCTTGAGCAGAACAAGCATTTTAGCTTGAAGAGCAAACTTAAGAAGGCTCAGGTGAAAGCGGCCGTATTTTCTGCTTTTGGGGGAGGCCAGGGAGACTCTTCCAAACCGAAAGGAGAAGGCTTGAGTGCTGCCCTGCTTCCAAGTCTATTCCCCCAGCTCTCGCTCAAGGAACTCAAACCTGTGGAAGAATGTATTGACGACTCCGAGAGCGAACGGTCAGACACCACGTCACCGTCGGGAAATCCAAACCTGGCGCTGCAAGAAGACGAACCAGGCTCTGAAAGTATATTGAAATGATCTAAAGTGACAACCATTCGTGTGTTTTGAAATTGTTCTATTCACTTTCATGAACAGTTCAAGTCGAGAACACCAAGACCATCTTTTCATGGACCCCGACTTGTCTCGTCTACTACCTAACAAACTTTTGCAGTCCCCACCCACACTACCCCCGCCCCACTCTTACCTGAAATTCCTGAGAAGCTTAGTATTCTATTCATCAGTGAGATTCAAGACCGTTGGGTGAGGAATACCCGGCAAATGTGCAAATCAGCCATCACGAGGCCTTCGGGTTTGTACTGAGCATCGAAAGGCTCGAGCTTTCCAAGTTGGCCTGGGAATCGACTTGAGGCATTTGCGTCAACCCGAGGCACAAGCAAGCATACTCAGCTGCAGCTGCGAGGAGGGAGTGGCGTTTCCGCTTCGCTGTGTGTTGGAGAAAGATGGGACAGGATGGGTTGGACGCTGCTCGGGCGTGCGCGCCGGGTGGTCGTGTTGTGGAGGCCACAGAAGCAAAGGTGCAGGAGATGAAGGACTATTGCGAGCAGACAAACTGCTCCCTGCTCCTGCAGGACATGTATGAGAAGCTTGTGATTGAGCAGCCAGACAGCCCTCTCGACTTTTTGATTCAGATGATGGAGGACAAAGTTGCTTCCGGAAAGTGAGCTCGCAGCTATTCCCTTCGCCTCACGAGCAGCAGAGAAATGTTAACTGAACATGGTGTAAGATTCTTGTCTATCTCTTCTCGCTCGCTTCGAATTGAACTTCAAATTAAAAAAAAAAAAAATGTATTCAAAGAATCTTCACACGGCCAAGCGCGGAGGGCTCCTGCACAATTCTGCCAATTCGCTGGACCGTCACATTAGACCCGGTGGCATTCATCTCCTCAATAAATTTGTCTGCCTTCGTTTCCGGCAGCGCCACGAGAAGGCCTCCAGCCGTTTGGGGGTCAAACAGCAAAGGGTACTTTGGGAGATTCACGGCTTCAGTCTGGTTTACAATTGTATGCCGAAGTCGGTGATTCTCGGGCTGCAACGAGGAAAACACCCCAGCGCGGACGCATTCGAAGGCGCCATCCAAAAGAGGTACTTGGTCAAGCTCGACTTCCGCAACGAGGCCATCCTCGCTTGCCTGCATCATTTCTGCGAGATGGCCGAGTAAGCCAAATCCGGTGATATCAGTGCAACAGTGCGCTTTGTGCTTCAGAGCCAGTGATCCGGCGTCAGCATTCGAGACAATCATTTGCTGCAGGGCTTGCTCGACCCAAATACCTTTTGCGAGAACTCTCATATCTGCGGCAAAGATGACTCCCGTGCCGATTTTCTTTGTGACTAGGAGTACATCGCCAGCTTTGACGCCTCCTTTGGAGAGGACGGCTCCATCGCGAGGAGGAACGCCGCTCACGGATAGGCCAAAAGCTAGCTCGCTGCCTTCGCAAGAATGGCCACCTACGAGAGCACAATTGGTTTTCTTCAGCGCATCACAAGCTCCGGCCATCATCTGCGTGAGATCACCTTCCACAACATTCGGAGATGCGAATGGAACCACGGCGACAGCCATGGCAGTCACTGGCTGGGCTCCCATAGCATGGCAATCGCTCAAAGCATGATTTGCTGCAATCTGACCGAACACAAAAGGGTCGTCGATGAAGGACCTAAAAAAATCCACAGTCTGAACTACGAGGCTATTTTTGTTGCCTTTATCAAACGCCACGACTGCACAGTCATCAGGATGGTCCAGACCGACGACCACCTCTGGCCGGGAGGGCGGAGTCAAATTTTCCATGACCCTGTCGAGGACCTTCTTTCCAACCTTTGCTCCACATCCACCGCAACGCATATGGGAAGCTTTCTTCAGTCTCTCGAGGTCGTCGGTCGATCCTGACTCGTCATCTGTGTCCAGCATAACTGGGAGCTGGCTGGAATAGCCGGCCATCCATTTGCGATCAATCCAGTCTTTCAATTTCCACACCCACTCGCCCTCAAGGGCCATTTCACCGCGCGAAGCGATCGCGTACCCATCGCCTGCTCCAATAATACCGAGAAACGAAGCTTGTGGCTTAAAGGGCAGAAGCTTGTGGTCTGAGCGCTTTGGTTGAAGCTGTTGCCGCACTGCTCGACGAATATTTTCGGCAAGCGGGGGGCCTTGGCGAACCGCAAAAACCCCAGCTTTGGGACGGGGGTGTGGGACTACGTTTGCGCAGTCGCCAGCGCCAAAAACGTGCTTTGTATTCTCAGACTCGAGGGTATCATTAACCCGCATAAATCCACCATCATCAACGGCAAACCCGGCCTCCGAGAGCCATTCCTGGGTGCGAGCGTTTGTGCACCATATGACTTCGTCCACCGACGTTGTCTGCCCATCGGCAGACGATAAGGTCGCACCTTCCAGCTTTGTCGCCTGGAAATTGAACAACACCTCAACTTGCCGCTTTTTAAGAATGTTGAGGAACTTTTTCTGCACAAGCTTACCATGAGATGGACAAACCTTGTCTCTGTTGCTGATCAAGACGAATTGGACCTTCAAAGGGATGTCTCTGGTAGAATTCCTTTCTAACAGCTCTTGGTTGATTCTGTGTTGCATGCAGAGAGTGAGCTCCACTCCACCCGCGCCTGCTCCAACAACTGCGATCCTAATGTTGTCTTTATCGGTCTCCGACAGAGATTCAAGCATTCTCTCCCATCGAGTGCTAAACCCCGAAATCGGTTTCACTGGAGTGAGTGCTGGGGAGTTTCCTTTGGGCACCTGCGCATTCATTCGAGGCGAAGACCCAATGTCTATGGAGAGCACGTCATAACGAATCGGCGGTCGCTCGCTTTGCTCCAAAAACACAGCCTTCTCATCACGATCCACCTTGCACACAGTTCCAATAATTAGGCGAACATTCGCAAACCGGCAAAGCCTGCCTAGGTCAATGTGGCACTCTTCCCGGGTGTAATGCCCTGCCACGTGGCCGGGGAGCATTCCAGAGTACGGCGTCTCTACACCGTTGCAGATTAGCGTCATCCTGACACCGGGCTCTGGATTCATGCCAAAGTTCTTGATCACAAATGCGTGAGAGTGGCCTCCTCCGACCAACACCACCTCTTTGACCACCGCGGAAGGCGGTGATTTCATCGTAGACATCCCTGCGGGACCATACTTCTTGCCTGTGAAGAAGGTCGCCATGCCAGCCCACCATGGCTTCGCCTGGAAGGCGGTGTCGACATGCGGCAGAGCTGTGGACAAGGCGTCCTTCGTTCCCAGCCTCGCGTCCAGAGCGGTCTCCATCAGGTGGTTGACCTCAATCTCCCACAAAAGCTTGTGTGTTTCTGCCTGGAACCAGAGCCAGGCTATTGGACCGACGTTGCCCACTGCCTCCACACTTGCTCCCAGTTGTCTGCGAAGAAGGACCAAGTTCACACCCAGCCAGTCTAGCCAGAAGAGGCCAGGCGCGCGAACTGTTCCGAACACGAGCCACTGCACCGATGAAACCACTGCGCCCATGCCTTGACGACGCGTGCTTGCTACGTCTGCTGTCGAATTTACACAGCTCCTGCGGCCTCCAGCCCTTTCCGCAGTGCAGACTGTACAGACGCTTTTGCTCCGGAGTTTGCGCCCGGGGAATTTTTTGCAGAAGTCAAGTTTTAAGCAAGTAGGCAAGTGCACTCGTAGCCGCTCAGTTTAGTGTACACTAGCTACTAGACCCAGTGAGGAGGAAAGAGACAGGGCAATGACGTGACTTCTTTCGGAATGATGCTTGTTTGTTGTCGTGTCCACTTCTTACTGACAGTGAATTCTGGTTTTCATTCGAGAGATGATGTGAAACTTGCTAGTGCAGATTTCTTTTAATTGAAATCAAGGAGAGTTGAAGCTGAACAAAATTATGATGAGGCGGGAGGCTACGTTCCGCAAAAAAATATGAGCTATGGCTAGTATCGCTTCAACCACTTGTTCTTCACCAAGCGGTACTGCAGCCGAATTTGTGCAAACGGGTCCGAGCGGAGTTTAGGGTCAAAAATGTCAAATTGGGAAGTCTGCTCCAGGCGTTCGTAAAATAAAGCTGCCCAGGTCGCTGGAAGGAAAGCTTCCGCACAGGCCGGAGGCAACTTGTCTCGCATAGATCTCGCGTGCTCAAAGTGAAGGTGCCCATGTGTGGCAAACTCAAAGACAGCCTCCTGAAGCGCCGACCGGGCTTCATCCATTTCCTTCTCGGCGAAGGAATCCATTTCTAGCTTTTGAGTTTCGTTTCTCGCGCACGAATTCGACATTGAATTGCACTTTTCTGCATCACCTTCCTTTGGACGACTCTCCTCCAAGGCTTGATCTCCTATCTTGATAAACGCGCGTCTGCGAACCTTGTGCTTGGTCAATATATCATTAGGGATCCGTGTCTGCCCTTGGGCGTGAAAGTAAGGGACGCTGTTGAGTGCCGTGGCCACGCCAACAGCCTTGCCAATGTGGCTCGCCGCGTGGTCCGCTTCGTCTTCTCTAATACCCATAATTTCGAGGTTGAGATAGTAGAGCGATGCCACCGCGTTCTCACAATATCGGTCAAAGTCTTGCAAAGTCTCGAGCGCGGGCGCCTCCATATCTGCCTCACGCGCATCGACTAGTCTCTCCAGCCACCGAGAAGAGAGATCAAATCTTTGGACAGCCTCCTGGAGCTCCTTTGCGATTGGGTGCGCAGCGGTGCTACTTATGCTCGAGCTGGACAGTCTCGACCCGGTCCCGTTGTCGCTCGCGTAGGAGACCATGTCCCTCCACCACTGGTAGCGTAACTTGGCGGTGGTTTCGCTGGCCACGTCCGCGACTCTGGACACTTCCAAGTTGAACGCTCGAACCGCAAAGAACGCGCGTCTCTTGTCGTTCGCGAGCAGCAAACCTGCAAGGTACGCCCCGCGGTCGTACTTTGCCACGAGGCTGCGGCAAAACTCCGAGCCCAACATCTCCCTGCGTGGGCCCACTGGGGAAGGAACACTTTCGCTTTCCGAGCTACGTCTCGAGATCCCGCAATATCCCGCAATATCCCGCAGTCACACAGCTTGTCAGGAAACCTCCCTCTTTCCACTCTTTCCACTCTTTCCACTTTTTCCCTCGCTGCACTGTCTCTCTCCTCACTATCCGACCGAGTATCTCCGAGTCCTCACTCTCCTCACTCTCCGCAACGTGACTCTGATATGCTCTGACAACTCTCCACTTCACTGACACACTCTGACCGCAAGTAACAGTAAGCAGGGCTAATCAAAACTCAATAATTACACTCCAGCTACTACTCCAAGAGGTAGTGCCCGAGTACGGCTTGGCTTGCCACTCAACGATTCCTATGTGGACCCACTGGATGGGTTCTAACGCTGTGGGTGTGGCTAGGTCGCACAGTAGCGGGGCGCGTAGGGGCGTGGTGGGAGGCACAGGAGAGGAGAGAGACACATGAGAGAGAGACATGAGAGAGAGATGAGAGGAGGAAGGCAAGTGAGGGTGGAAGGAGTGGAAGGAGTGGAAGGCATGTGGCGTAAGGAGCGTGAGGAGCGTGAGGAGACGGAGACTTAGACTTACGTGTTGGCTGGTGTTTTTGTTTTGAGAGTGCGCAATGGCCGTGCAAAAATGCCACTACGAAGTGCTTGGCGTGGAGAGGGACGCTGACGCTGATGTTTTGAAGAAAGCGTACAGAAAGCTGGCGCTCAAGTGGCACCCGGACAAGAACCGCACGGAGGAAGCTGAGGCACGGTTTAAAGAGATCAATGCTGCATACGAGGTTCTCAGCGACCCGCAAGAGCGCGCCTGGTACGATGATCATCGTGAGGCCATTCTCAGGGGAGGTGATGGGACGGAGGCAGACTCGCTTGCGCCAAATTTGTTCCGCTGGTTCAGCTCGAGCTGCTTCAATGGTTTCGGCGATGACGAGGGCGGTTTCTATGCAACTTATACAAGAGCTTTCGAGGAGATCGTGCAAGCCGAGACCGCGCGCGGGTCTGGAAGCAGACATGATGAGGCACCAAAGTTTGGGTCCAGCAAAGAAGATCTGGAGAATGTTAAAAAGTTTTATGCTTACTTTGAAGGGTTCAACACGTCCATGTCGTTCGGTTGGGCGGATGTGTACAACCCAAACGAAGTCGCTGCGAATCGTTACCAGCGGCGTATGGTGGAAAAGGAGAATACCAAAGCGCGCTCTGCTGCCAAGAGAGAGTACAATGAGAACGTCCGTAGTTTGGCTAGATTTGTGAAGAAGAGAGATAAGCGCGTCATTCAGATAGCTATCGAGCGGCAAAAGGCGCAAGAGGAGAGAGAAAAGGCCAGGCTTGATGCCCTTGAAGAAAAGCAACAGCGCCGTCGCGAGGCTCGCGAGGCATGGCTTGAGATACAAGAGGAAGAGGAGAGGCGGATTGCCGAGATGGAAGCCGAGACCGGTCAGAAGGTCTTTCGCCTTGCAGAGGAGCATGAAGAGCAGGCTAAACAGGGAAATGACAATGATGGTGACTCCGAGGAAGAGGACGAACAATCTGCGTGTATATGGAAGTGTGAAATATGCTCCAAAACATTCAAGTCGGGGAAGCAGTTCCACAATCACGAAAAATCCAAAAAGCATGTCGAAGCCGTCAAGAAACTCGAGAAGCAGCTCCGGGCAGAGGAAGCGCAAATGAGAAAGCTCCAAGAGCAGGAAGAGGAAGAAGCTCGGCGAAGGGCTGAGAGCGAAGGTGCCTCCTCCGTGGAAGAAAACCCCGACTTTGTCGTTGCTGAAGCCGAGGAACCGAAGACAGGCAATGAGGAGCAAGGATCTGGGGACGAGTCGGGCGTGGAGGATAGTGATAGTGATAGCGAAGTAGACTTTGGGGCATTTGGCAAGTTTGCACAAGACTCCTCGGAGGGAGAAGAAGAAGAAGACGATGATGACGATGATGATGATAATAATGATGTCGAAGATTCTGGGGATGTTGACGGCGCGGAGAGAAATAGCGGCCAAATGGTTGACGTTGTTGAGTCTCAAAAGAGGGAAGATGAAAGCGCGAAAGCTTCGGAATCCGACAACGAATCTGGCGCTGCGGCTCAGCTTCCCTCAGCGGAGGATGAGGAAGTGCACATCATTCATACTGGCGGAGGAGGTGAAGCGGGCGATGAAGAACCAGAGGCGAACGGCGCATTTTCTTGTAGCACTTGCAACGAAACCTTCGGTACTCGAAATAAACTCTTCAAACACATCAAAAAGACCAATCACGCTGCGCCACTTCAACCTGCTCCTGAATCTGGCAAGAAGAAAAAGAAGGGCAAGAAACGCGGATGACACTTGTCGTCCCGCGTCGAAATAACTTAAGAATAAGAATAACATAGCGCACTTTACTACTATCACAAATGTTCTGGAGAGAGCACTACTAACAGTGATTAATATACTCTGTAATCAGTAGTAGGATGCAACCGCTAACGCCACTGTGCACGTCTACTCGATCAGAATTTAGAATAGGATGAATTGACAACAATCGTAAGAGTGCGGAAAGAGTGGGAAAGTAGGGAAAGTAGGGAAAGTGTCAAGAGTGCCAAGTGGCAGTAACGCTGTGTCCTCGAGGCAGATAGGCAGACAGGCAGATAGGCAGAAGCAGACTTTGTGTTTAAGGAAACTGACCGAGTCGCTGCAGCAGGCAATCTCGTAGGGAGATAGCTTCTGGCAAAGGGTGCAAGGAGAAGACTTGAGTTGGACAAAGGTGCAAGATGGTGGTGCTCGCTGCTCTGGTCGTTGCTGCGATGCTCGTTGCCGCGCAGGCGGAGACGATCACGGGCAAAGTGCGCCTCCCGGACGGGGGCTCCTTAGCGTCCGCCAAAATTCTGCTTAATGGTGGGCAGTACCAAACTCTGACTCGTGTGGACGGGCGCTTTGCTTTTGAGAACGTGCCAGCCGGGAGCTATTCTCTCGAGGTCGCCACCCCAATCCTTACGTTCCCCCTGTACTCTTTGACCGTAGATGACGATGGCAAAGCCAAAGTGTCCTTTTACAACCAAAAGGGTCAGCCCGTCGACATTCTTCAGCCTTTCAGGCTAGATCCTGCTGCGGTCCCAACGTACTTTGAGCCACGCAAACAGATGAATATTCTGGCGATGTTTATGAACCCCATGGGTCTCATGATGTTGTTCATGGGTGTCACGGCCTTTATCGTGCCAAAGATGATGGACAATATGGATCCTGAGGAGCTCAAGAATGTGCAGGCTCAAATCAAGAAGAACCAGGAATCGCAAGCTGATATGGGGTCTTTTATGAAGGGCTTTGGCCTGGGAGGAGACGATGGCGCGGACTCGGACTCGGATTAGTCAGCGATCAAATCTTGTGCGTAGTTGTCGATTTTAACATAATGGCTGAGACGTTTGTGATTTTTTCTTACTGTTAATTAATCGAGGCTTTCATGCAACTCTCATTGTCGCTCTTTGTATGATATTTTGAACATTGTTGTTTCTTGCTTTCGCTACAGTATATAGAGCTTGCGGCTCGTCATCATATATACAGGAAAACTGGGCAACTGGCCCTTTCTTTCACCAACCACGTGGAAATTCTAGGCCTCCTCAGAATTTTCTCTAATAGCTTCTCTTGCCAGAGCCGCAAAGAGTGGCTCAGCGCGCCGTCTCGCATGGCGACCACAGTAGATTGCTGCGAGCATACAAGGAAAGCCGCCCAATTGGAACGATAAAGCAGGATACGCCTGCAAGTGACTAAAGAGAATGCCATACACCAAGTTTCCAAGCGCCACTGCGGCTAGACTGACTGCCCCAGTATTCGCCAAAAGTTCTCCAGTCTCTTCCTTTGGCGCGAGACCTGTGAGCACCTGCATTAAAGCCGGAAGGCAACCTAACGAGGAGAATAAGAACCCAACGCCGACAAAGACGAAGGCAGAATCCAGCACAGCAAAGCAGAAACTGAACATCCCGACACATGCGAGACACAAGGACGCAGCCAAAACCGTGAAGGGGCCCAGTCTGGGGATAAGCGAGAAAGACATTAGCAGACTAACTACCGCGACTGGGGACAAGGTCACAAAGACAATTGTGCTGTAGGTTTGAGTCCACCTGTATTCGGCTACGGTGAATGCCTGGAGGGTCGACAAGCTTGCAACGGAAAAGACGAAGAAGAATATTGTCTGCGCCACCCAGCGGATTGCAGGCTTTTCTACTAGGATGGTCACAAGCCGCAGAGGACTAGCTTTGTACCACTGCCATTCTTGCGGTTCGTGCAGTGTTTCCGGAAAGGAAATTGCCAGAAACAAAGTGAATATGGCTGTGATAAATGAGTACCAAGCCCATGGAATCAAGTACATGTCTAGATTTCTGGAAACCACCGTAGACACGACGAGTACAAGACCAATGCTGTGCGCAACTCCTTGAGCGACATTCAGAGCACCATACGCATGGCTGTCGTGGTCCACGCTACTGGATGCCATTCCTTTGTGCTGCAGGTCTCGAATTGAGGCGTGCACGGAGGCCAAAAACACTCCCGTGGCTCCTTGGAAAATCGAACCCCCTATAATGAGAACTCGAGAGAAGAGACCGGCCCCATATTCTGCGGCAACGAAAAAGCATGCTCCTTGAACAAACATCCCCATCATACCGAGTTTGATTCCAAATCTGCGTCCGAAGCAGTCGATAGCGTGTCCTAGAGCTGGAAGAACAAGACAATGCACTGCCTGATCTAGCCCTTCCGCCAGTCCCTTCACGAGCTGCGCCTCGCGCGCAACCAAGTTTAAATCCGAGCAGTACCTCGATCCAGACCATTCCTCTGAATGAGGGTTGGCAGCAACTATGGAACTGTTACACTCGATTGTCGTGCGCAGGAATGGAAAGAACGCAACGGAGCGAAAGGTTCCCAAAAGCCCGTACAAACCTACAGCAACAAGCTGCACCCTGATATCTTTCCCCGTATTCCACACATGGCGAGCAGTGCTAATTGCTGTGTCAGCCTCCAGCAACCCTGCCTTCTCCCCTTCGTCGCCCATGTTTTGCCGTTCCCGTGCAGTGCCGCCCAAGCTTTGGACGCTTGTCCGCGCTCCAACAAATTGTCTTCGTGAACAGGCGAAGCCCTCAAACGGACGGAGCGGCTGCAAAGCAAGCGGTTCCCCGACCCTCTTTGTTTGGCGTACCTTTCGACCTTTCGTGTTGTCTTCTATCTCAGAAATTGTCATTCTGTCAAACTCTTGTCAGCACTCGTTACATCTCGTTACTCTCTTATAACTCTTACCGCTCCTTGAGCCTCTTGGTTGATCATACTCCATACTCCATTCAATGGTTACCATAAACATTAATGTGTCGCATTAGCACTATAGCGCAGTCGCTAAATTTATCTCTTGCTTGCTAGTTAGGCACTAATAGAGAGCGAGGTAGCAGCACTAAGCTCCTCTTATCGAGTACCATGCGCTGTCTGTCAGTGAGTGGAGCGCCACACTCCGCACACAGTGGCACTGCACAAGTGGAGCTGAACAAGAACGATGCTGAACGTGCTGAACGGAGTTGGTGAAGTTGAGCACTCGTAGAAAGAACTGAGGATACAGGATTCAGGATACAGGATCGTGGCCGCTTGAGCTCGAACTGTAAATTCAGCGTCCAGCAAGAGAGCTGGTCTCAGGGTCCCAAAAACTTTCTTGGCACCGCAAGCAGACCAGTCCGGGTCGCTTCGAGCGGCTCTGGGCCACGCACTCACAGTGTATTGAGGAATGGCTCTAAGGGCACTGAGAGTGTTCAGTCCCGCACTGCGCAGTCCCGCTCATGGCCGGTCGCGCGATTATGCGCTGCGCTGCATGTCCTCGCACGCTCCCAAAAAGGTTCCAGAGCACCTGGAAGAGGAGCGCGTTGGGGAGATCCCTTTTAAAAATACTAGAAACTTTTCGGTTATTGCGCACATTGACCATGGCAAGTCTTCGTTAAGTGACCGCATGCTTGAGGTGGCTGGTAACCTAGATCTCAAAGACGGGAAAAGACAAGTGCTGGACGATTTGAGCGTAGAGCGCGAAAGAGGTATTACGATCAAGGCAAGAACGGCTTCCATGGTGTACAACGGCCACCTCTTGAATTTGATCGATACGCCGGGGCACGTGGACTTCGAATACGAAGTCAAACGCTCAATATCGTCCTGCGAAGGGGCTCTGCTGCTCGTGGACAGCACGCAGGGAATACAGGCACAGACGATAGCCAACTTTAATCTTGCCGTTGGAGTGGGCCTGAAGATTCTTCCTGTGCTGACTAAGCTTGATCTCACCAACTCAGACCCAGAGAACTGCCTTGAGCAGATAGAACGTGTACTTAAAATCCCTTCGGATGATGTTTTGTGGACCAGCTCCAAGACCGGTGAAGGATGCGCAGAGCTCCTCCCTGCGATCATAGAGAAATTTCCTCCGCCAAAGCGCGCACCGGCCGCTGTGGTTACAGGGGCAAAATTCCGTGGGGTGATTGTTGATTCATGGTACGACCAGCACCAAGGTACGGTGTGCTTGGTTCTTCTTGACCACGGTGAGCTGGCCGCAGGCGACAACTTGCACACGGCATCCTCCATCCTCTCTAGCGGTAGTGTTCGCCCCTTCACTGTGCGTGAGGTGGGCCAACTTTTGCCACAGCCGGTGCCTCGGAAAAAGCTTTGTGCTGGGCAGTTAGGCTACGTGATTGCGGGTATCAAAGATCGCGCGGAGACAACTGTGGGGGATTTTGTATCAGATTCCGTCGAAACTGTCAAGCAAAGCGCCGGAGAAACGAAAACAAGTCAGTCCATGTCCACACCGAAGGTATTTGCAAGTGTGTACCCCATAGACTCGTCAGACTTTGATGAACTTCGAAAGGCCATGGACCGCCTGACACTAAATGACTCTAGTGTGGCGCTCAAGCCTGAGACCAGCGGTGCTCTGGGGGCAGGGTTTCGATGCGGATTCTTGGGCCAATTGCACATGGAGGTTTTCATCCAGAGATTGCGGGACGAATTTGCGACGGAAATCATTGCCACGGCGCCTTCGGTGCCTTATTGGGCGCAGATGAGGGATGGGACAAGAGTTCTCGCGGAGACACCAGCTTTGCTGCCTGACTTGTCCACGAACAAGGTGCAGTTTTACTTGGAGCCAATGGCTCTTGTGACACTTCTCACCCCAGTAGAGTACATGGGGGCTATGATGAAAGTTTTTCAAGATAGGCGTGCTCGCCAACTTGAGATCACGCACTTGGACGAAACCAAGGTCATTATGAAGTTTATAATGCCGTTCCAGGAGGTCATCATCGATCTGCACGATGTGACAAAGACCGAGAGCAGTGGCTTTGCTAGCTTTGAGTATGAGCAAGCCGAGCCAGAACAGTCGAATGTGAATAAAGTGGACATGCTTATTAACGGCAAAGTAGTCGATGCACTTTCTTTTGTGTGTCACACGAGCGTTGCTCACCAGCGCGGTAGAGAGGTGGCCTTGCGACTTAAGAATGTCATTCGAAGGCAGCAATTTGAGGTAATTATTCAGGCGGCGGTGGGTGCGAAAATCGTTGCTAAAGAGCGAATTCCTCCGTTTCGAAAAGATGTGCTCACTAAATCAGGAAAGACTGTAGGAGGTGGTGACATGTCAAGGAAGAGAAAATTGCTCGAGAAGCAGAAAGAAGGAAAGAAGCGCATGAAGAGCGTGGGAAACGTGGAGCTAGATCAGAAAGCTTTTTTCGCGGTACTCTCAAAGGACAAATAATACCGGTCTGGATGTGATTGAAAGGGAACCAAGTATTTGTTTGAGCGAGAGCTTTTTTTTTTTTTAATTTGAGCAAGTGTTTTGGAGCCTCATTTGGTCCAACAATTTCCGACGAGACGGTCATCTTCTCCCAAATGTTCGCTGTGTCACCACTCTTTCCGCCCTTGGTGCTGGCCGTCAGAAAAGAAAATTTGCGAGCAAGGAGCTCCAATTCATGCGGGAGTGCCTTGTCTCGTGTGAAGTACTAAAATTGGCCAGTGCTAGGGTGAAGCGGAGCTCGCCGACTGGAAATGCAATGGCGGTTCAATGCTTTGCGTCAAGGACCCATCATCATTTTAATATACTCGGCATAATGAAAATTGCCACTGTTGTCAATCTCCAAGTGACGCAGGATGTCCTTAATCTGTTCTTTTGTCAAAGATTCCTTGCAGTAAACTTGGAGGATATCCTCCAGGTCTGAGAGATGCATGACTCCAGCATTGCCAGATTCGAAGAGCCGGAATGCGTTGAAGACTTGGTCTGCTGTGTACGTCGCTGTGACCTTGCGTGACATCACCTCCACAAACTCCTCGAAGTCAATTTCGCCATTGCTATCTTGGTCGATTTCGTTAATCATCAAATCAATATCGTCCTGCGTCGCATTGATGCCAAGCGTGTCCAGGAGTTCAGCAAGCTCCTCGTTCGAAATAGACCCGCCCCCGTCTCTATCGACGAGGTTGAATATCTCCCGGTACTCTAAAAGCTCTTCTTCCGAGAGTTCATTCGCAGTCAGGGTAGTGAATTTCTTGGAGCTCTTGTGCAAAGCGAACGAGTCTCCGCCCGCACGGCTTTTCTGTGACATCGCGCTGCCCTAGTTAGACACACGGTGTCCTCGCCCGCCCTCGCGCACTGGTCGAGGCTGAATAATTCGGTTGGGTTGAGGTGCGCAAGGACCTTGGAGATTGCACACGCAGCCCCTTCCAACGCACCTTGTATGGCCTTGTTGCTTTGCGTCTGCTGCAAGTCCTTCAATTGTTCTTCGTATTGCACCTGGCACTGATGCATTGCCCAGCCATCAGGAAAGTGAACGCATCTATTATGTAGGGTATGGCTAGTATTTACGTGAAGTGATCGCTTACTAATTTTACCATACTACCTAAGAAAAATAGGAAATATTAAGGCATCGTTACATCCCAATTCCTTGTAACAATCATGAAGACTGAACTCAGAAATGGACTCTCACTTTCGCATTCTCTTTCGAGAAAGGGGA